>CM053762.1:66258016-66424723 GCA_028658305.1 Pachyuromys duprasi
AATTGTGGTACTTTTACACAATGGAATACTACTCAGCAATTAAAAAGGAGGAAATCATGAAATTCGCAGGCAAATGGTGGGACCTGGAAACAATCATCCTAAGTGAGGTATCCCAAAAGCAGAAGGAAACATATGGTATATACTCCCTTACACAGACCTATAGGATAGGAAGGCCATGCTGAATCTATACACCTAGGGAAGATAAACAAGAAGGAGGACCCAGGTTGGTATGATCAATGCTCGTTTAGATGAACAAATGGGATGGACATTGAATGGAGGAGAAAACAAGCAACAGGACAGGAGCGTACCAAAGAGGGCCTCTGAAAGAATCGATATAGCAATGTATCAAAGTAGATATTAAGACTCCCAACCAAGCCTTCGGCAGAGGGCTGGGAATAATAATGAAAATAGGTGAAGTTAGTAAGACTTGGGGAGAACAAGAGCTCCACAAAGACCAAAATGAGCAGGGCACAGGGGTCTTTTACGAGACAGTTTCTCCAACCAAGGACCATGTATGGATATGGCCTAGAACCCCCGCTCAGATGTGGCCCATGGTAGCTTGGTGTCTAACTGAAGACCCTAGTAAGGGAACAGGGACTGTTTCTGTCATGAACTTGATGGCTGGCTCTTTGATCCTCCCCCATACACGCCAGGGAGTAACAGCCTGGCTAGATTCCAGGGGAAGACATTGCAGCCAGCCCTGAGGAGACAAGATGAACTGGGGTTGGATGGAAGGAGAGGAGATTCTCCCCTGTCAGTGGACTTGGAGAGGGTGGGGAGGAGATGAGGGAGGGATGGGGAGAGTGGGAGGGAATGAGGGAGGAGGCTACGCCTGGGATGCAAAGTACCTAACCTGTGATTAATATAAAAATAAATAAATTACATTAAAAAAAAAAGAGCTTCAGTCCAGGACTTCCGTGTGCTACCCTCAGCCTTGCACAGTTCCCAGACCACAGAGAGCTCAGTAAATATGGGAGAAAATGTGTGAATAAAACTCTTCTTTTCTAGGCTCACACCTGCTCCCCGTCTTCAGGCTTCCTTCTGCTAACCAGTCTGCCTCTCTCTACCTCTCCACCCAGCCATCGACAGGCACCGGCAAGCTGCCATCACAGCAACTCCAACCACAGGCTTCCACCTTTCTGAAAAACCACGGCCCAACCGTGCACCTCCCAAGTGAACAACTGCCATTTCCTGAAACTGCCACTTCCTCCCTGATTTGTGTGCTTCCAGACTCACTGCTCATCCATTTCTGGACCCCTACCCTTCACACTCACACTCTCATATACCATACTCAGACCAATACATTGTTATTGATTGTTTGTGTGTGTGTTTATGTGTACTGCGTGTATGTGAATATGTGGACAAACATGCTACAGTTTATGGATAGACGCCAGAGGAGAAGTATACAGAATTGGTTCTGGCAGTTGAAGGTCACCATACTTGGTGGCAAGCACCTTTAACTGCTGGGCTGTCTCATTGGCTGTGGAGGGATTCTTTAAGTATGTTCAAATTATATTTACTCATTTGTTAGGGAGATGTATGTGTGCATGTATGCGTGAGTATGTGTGTGTGTGCATCTCTCCTGTGCACAGGGGTATGGGTAGATGTGTTGTGATGAACATCCAGAGGTCAAACGACTCAGTTCAGGAGCTGGCTCTCTCCGCATGGCTCCTGAGAATCAAACTCAGGATGCTGGGCTTTGCCAAAGGCACCTTTACCCGCTAAGCCACTGGGTCCAGGGTGACAGTCTTAAGATGAACACAGGCTTCTTGCTACGATTAGAATAAAGTCCACTGTGGACTTCTGACTTGTCTCTGGAATGCCCTGTGCCTTTCCCTTCAAATGTACTCATTCTGTTTTTCTGAAGTGTGCATTAACCGAATGACGGGTTGTTCTGGATATTTGGAATATAATATGGAACAAAATGAAAAAAAATTAAAAATGATAGTACTCCACGAAGTTTCTATATTACAAAGGGAACAAACAGCAAGCAAAAGCACTGGTAATCGTTCTGTTTGGAAAGCGGTGACTGCTGTGGGAAACAGTGAAATTCAGAAGGAGCCAGAGATGGTCTGAGGCTGGTGGCAGCCTGCAGCTCGAAAGCAGAAAATGGGTTCCTAAGACACCAAGAGGTGCTGGAATGAGTTCGTTCTCTGGCAGGGTTCCCCTCTAGCTACTGTGACTTCCTGCAGACTCTGTGCCTAGGGCAGAGCAGGGTGCCTCCTCTTTTTCTGGGGAAGGCCTGGGCAGCGCCTGGCGCTCCTGCAGCTGCTGCTTCCCTACTGGTTTACTTTGCAGAGCAGCAGCTGGGCAGACCTCCTGGGTTCCCACAGGCCCTGTGCTCTGCTGGGCACGCCTTGACCCGAGTGATGGGCAGATGGATCATGGAGGCATGGGGAGACCAAGCAGGTCTACCTGTCTGTCTTCTCTACCCAGATACCCATCCTACTGATCACTTCAGAAGCAACAGTCTCATAGAGGAGTTAGCCCAATCCCAGAGTCCTGGGAAAACAAAGCCACCTCCAGTTGCTGTTTTCAGAGCAAGGCAGCAATATTAGACGATCAGGCCAACGTGTGGCAGTCAGGTCCGGAGGGCCCTGCCCTTGTGAATGGTACAAATGTATGAAAGGGAATCAAGGAGCTTGTTCCCCTTCTAACCATACGAAACTCAGTGTTCTTACGTGAATTAGAAACATCCCCACAGGCCCACATGTTTGAACACTTGGTGGCATTGTTAAAGACAATAACCTTTGGACAAGTCAGCCTCCAGAGCTGCCGCAATCACCGCTCCCAAGTCACCAGTTTCAGACTTCACAGGGATCTCACAGGGAATGACGTGTTAGTATATTTCTTATCCGGGCAGTGGCTCCTCCTCACACAGGGATAACCTTTCAAATCTCGTCTAACTACCTGAAATAAAAGACATGGAATTCACTTGGATTCCCTTGCTCATTTTATTTTATGTTGTATGTTTTTCTTTAATTAAAGTTTTGAGTGTATTTGTTTACCCACCAGCCTCTCTCTAGTGCCCAGAACACAGATTTCAGATGACAGAAAATTTTAAAAATGACCCCACAAGCCAGGCAAGTTGACACACGTGTATAACCCTAGCACGTGGGGCTCAGCGGAGGGGTGTGAATCGAGACTCACTTGAACTAAACAGTGAGACTCTGCCTCAGAAAGATCAAGAAGAAGATCAAATGACTGTGCTTGATGGCCTAGGGAAGGCTACCGGTGAATTTCCAAATATCAAGTTAAATTAAAATAGTTTATCAAATGCCCTGGGTAGAAGTTTCATACTACCACAACACAAACCTTTATCAATAAAATATGCAAGGTTTTTATTGAGCATACTACTCAAATTACTCTTGGGAATAGGCAAATTTTATAAACACACAACCCAATGAAAAGCAGACTTTACACATTATCACCTTTACCCTGTTCACACGTACAAAAAGAAGTCCCCTGTCTTTCTTAGGTTAAATAACAAAACGACCCTGCGATACTCCCTCAGTGTCTGGGCCCTCACCCCTGCAGAGGCTATAGACAGCAGTCATTGTTAACTTTCCAGTGAGAAATTGAGCCACAGAGGTCTCAGCAAGGAGACACTGTGGAGAAAGACATTTCTATCATATTTAAAAGGCATGCTTTTTAAGAAACAAATCCTCTGGTTCACATTTTAACCATTTCAAAGCCAGCTTGTAAGTCAAACACTCTGGGCAGTTCTACAGTGGGATGTAGTCCTCCTGATTTCAGAAAAGCCCGCATGTCCTGTCAGCCGCTGCCTTTGGTCCTCCAGGCTCCTGCTTGTTTGTCTCCCCTTCACTTCCTTGGTAGTCTTTGCTGAGAGCGCCTACACGGCTAGACATCACCTGTGCTGGACGGACTCGTGCTTCCTCACACAGCACCTGGCATGGATTTCACTTTCTTCCTAAACAGATTTGATTGCTTTAACCCAATAGGTATTGATCCTCTGCCACCCAGAAACTGACTCAGTTCAAGGTCACCCTCTTCTAAAAGGTCCCTCCTTTTCTAACTCATAAGTGTTGCACCATTGACCCAGAGCAACAAATCAACAAATCTAAGCTCTTCCCTTATTTCTGAAACATTTTTCTTCTGCTCTTTTGGGGCATCCTGCAATCACTTCCTGCAATTATTCCTGGAGTTCTTGTTCCTGACGTCTGTCTTTGGTTCTGATTCTTCCTTCCCTTTTTTGTTCCTGCCCTCATAAAATCAGGTTTCCTGGAAGCTTGTGGTTTTATTAGCTCCCAGACCCCTTTCTTCTCTATCAGAAGCATTTACTGTTGAGATTCCAATTGACATTTCTGAGAGCACCCCAGCTCTCTGGAGACACCATCCTTTTGAAAGTCCCTGACCATGACAGCTGTCCTATCTTTCCTCTGATCTCTGGAAATCTGTACCCAAGCCCAGGATGCCTGTGTAACTTGCACAAGCAAGTTTTGAAGCTTGCACACCCTCAGCTAAATGGGCTTAGATCTCAGTAGCTATGGGTTCGAATCCTGATTCTGTGGCTGACTAGCAACATTGCCTTGCAAGTTACCTGTGCCTGAGCTTCCTCATATGTGCAAAATGGATTACACTACATATCATTTGTTCTAAACACAAACACAGTGGAAAATAAATGAGTGTGTGTGTGTCCCATCCCATAGCCCTTCCTTACAATGTCGCATTGGCCTTCCCTTATCTGTACAAAGAAGAATGTTGAACAACAGCAAAGCTCTGAAAAGCAGGGCAGCTGCTGCCTGGCTCTCAGGACACAGTGCGGGCGTCCTCTGACCCACTTCTCTCCCCCGGGGAACCGCTGACATGGTTTCTCAGGCTGCCTGGTAGCCGGGTACGGCTCACACCTGAGGACTTGGGTGGAGTACTATGAATGGTGTGGGCCACATCCAAGGTGTCTCCCTCTGCTCTCCCAAGCACCTTCTCATCTTTCTCTTCCTTCTTTTCTACATTATTTGTTATCATGTGTGTGGGCACGTGCGCACATGCACGATTGTACAACACACATGAAAGCCAGAAGCTATTTCTCCTGCCCTGCAGGTCTCAGCGTTACTCAGGACATTCGGCTTGGTGGCAAGCACCCTTACCTGCTGCAGGTATCTTGCTGGCCCTATTATGCCACAGTTGGCTTGGTGCAGATAACCAGGCAACCTCAGAAACCATATGTTAGGGACACCGCAAAGTGGAAGAGGCCTCAACCCTAAGCCACTGATTGAAGAAGAATTAATAGTCAACGGAGAACATCTGTTTGGGGCTTTATGTCAATGAGAAATCAATCTGAATTGCACTGAGTTGTTGTACATTTAGGAGACTGAAAGCTAGCATTGCTCTAAGGCTCCATACCATGCAAATCTCGACTGTTTTGGGTAAACACAGCCTGTTTTGCAGACAAACTCACCATGGGAGCCAGGCCACCTGTAAGCAGCTGGCCGGGTGGCTGAAGATTCACAGCAGACATAGCAGCTTTTATAGACATGCCTGAAAGAACGGCTCTTTGCAGGGTTCCCTGGCTCTGCCTAATTAAAGCCACCACAATTGATGCAACAGCCCTTCCTCTCGCTGCGTCAAATTATGTCTATTAATAAAAACAGAGTGGCTTTAGCATTTTCAGTGGTAGATTTGAACGAGGAATACATGTTCTCCCTTTGGCTCTGTCTTAACCACAGTTCTGAGGACACAGTTACCCAGACATTCTGTAGTGTCCAAGAGAAACCCACAATGGGCATAAAGTTGGGCAACCTTATGTTTGCTTGACCCACCCTCCTGGTTTGCCGTAGGGTCAAATGGTTTGCCCATGGACTGATGTGAGACTGACCAGTACACAAGATACTACCTTGTTAGAAGCAGGTCAGCAGACATGACTGAGGCATCGGCTTTTATGTGGGTACTACAATTCAGAACTCCTCCCGCCTGTGCAGGACTGAACCTCTGGAGCCATCTCCTCAGCTCCTGGTGTGTTCTTAGAAGGCACCACCAGCCAGAAAAATTCCAGTCTCAAAGACATCCCATGGTCCTTCCTAGGGACTCAGAAAGGCCACTGCTGACATGAGAGGGGTTAGGACTCTGCCCTCTATGCTCTGTGTTGTGCTCAGGGCAGGGGGCAGCACCCAGTGTTGGCAGAACAGAGCTGAGAAAGAGGCTCAGAGGGAAGATGGTGCAGACGGCGCAGAGGGGCTGTCAGAGGGGCTGGCCAGGATGGCAGTGGCAGGTGGGGGGTCTGTGGCACCCCCATGCAGGGTAGACACCAACCCTTCTCCAGCAGGGTTCTCTCCTCGTCAGGTCCATGAGGTGGTTCCTAGGATGCTGAGGTGTCTCTATCCTGCAGCTCTACCCATCCCGCCCCAAGGCTTTGAGACAAACTTACTGGCATGATCTAATGACTGCTATTATCCTAATGAAAATGAAAACAAACTATCAGCCAGATCCGTCTAATTGGCCTGTCCAAGTAGCATGATGACATGTAGACTTCCCCAGTTCTGCGTCTTTTCTATGGTGCTGCCACTGTTTGCCTTATCCCTGCCTCCTCCTCCCACCAGACCATTGTTTAGAACAGATTTTTCTTCTTATTGCCTCATTTTAAAAGCCAAGTCATTCTCTTTTAAAGGAACAATCACACACCACCATAAGAAATAGAAAACTAATATCTCTTTTCAAAAATGTAGTAATTGCAAAAAACAAACAAACAAACAAACAAAACCAAGCACAATGAAAGTAGAGCTGTGTCATTAAATTCCTACATGGTAGAATTTCAAATGGAAAGGTTCAGATCTGAGAGCTTCTCTGTCTTGATTAAAAACTGCTCTTTGGGATGGGGATGAAGCCTAATGTGCACAAAACCCTGATCAGGATTCCCAGCCCTACTCAAAGCCAGGCATAGCAGCTCAGCGTCTTACAAACAAAAACAGAAACAAACAATGCCCACAAGTAGACATTAAGGAGTTTCCACAGACTCAACATGTCCACTTCTTAGTGGACTGAAGGGAAATGGAAAAGAATATGGCTCCTTGCTTTGAGGGTCACTGTTCTTCAACCTTGTGTTTTAGCCATCAAAAAATCATCTCACCATCAGTGTGTAACTGCCTTTTGCTTTATGAATGCACTCCTCTGGTCTTCAGCCCAGCCCAAGAGTTTAATTGAACCCCATCAAATGAGACTTTTTGTTACCAACCATTTTTCTCTTGTCACCACACAACAGCTCTCAGGGCTGACCTTGACTCATTCACACTACGAAACAACCAGCCACACACAGCCTTGTGTTCGCTCTCACATCTATGTGCCTGTCTGCGTTTGATTGGAACTTTCTCATTCCTGCTCTGTTCTCTGACCCCTGAGCAACTACCCATCTGCTCATCAGCAGCCAAGGTCAACCAGCAGCCAGGCAGCTCGGTGTTCTACCCCCAAGGCCTGCTCAAACGCTGCCTGTCTGCCTGCCCGCCCGCCTGCCTGTCCATCTCCCTTCCTCTCCCTTCCTCTCCATTGCAGTTCCTTAGCACTCACAGGAACACACCTTTCCCCCTTCTCACCTCGTAGCTGTGGCCTCACAGTCAGGCTTCTCCAGGCCACACCCCTCTGCCCACGCTTTCTGTCCCTAACCCACCACAGTTCTCCCACCTTCCCAGTCCTGAGATGACATGGCTAAGGCCTCTTCCTCCCTGTGTTACCTGGTGTCCCACCCTTATCATAGATCCTGAGAGATTTACAAAGGAAAAAGGTGAATCTCAGCTGACAGTCTTGGAGTTTCCTGTCTACAGCCTGGTGGAGCCATTGTTTCCCAGGCTCTGGTGGGGATGCCAGGAAGCGACGGTAGGAGCATGCTCAGAACAAAAACACTCACTTCATGGCCCAGGGGACGGGCCATGAAATCTTAAACAGTGCCCTTTGAAGACATGTTCCCTGCCCCCTGAAGTAGCACCAAGGCCTTAGCACACTGGCCCTTGCCAGCCACATAAGAACCAAACAGCAGTAACACCTCCACACACACCTTCCACCAGGAACCCTTTCTGACTGCTTCAATGGTGCCTGCCTTTCCTGCTGTCCTTCTACTCTGCATTTGCCTCTTCCAAATCTCACGAGACCCTCTTCCTCAATCTGATCTTTAAACCCCTGAGGCCTCCAGAGTGTGGTGCTGGCCTCTCTTCTCTTCCTCTCGTACTCTCTCCTGCGTTCCCCAGCTTCAGAACATCACAGGCTGGAAATGCCCATCCCCTCCTGTAGTCCTAGCCACACCTTCCGGCCGTGCACAGACTCCCTTCCCTGGGTGTCTTATGAGCACCTCCACGCAGCCAGGAATGAAAGTGCGACCCTCCCGCTCTGCTCTTGTTAGCCTCTGATTTTCTCCATCCCAGGGTGAGGCACCGCCATCAGCCTAGCCACACATCCAGCAGAGATGCCTGATTCTCTCCCTGCACTAGGCAGCTTTTACTCACAGATGGAAGTTTCCTTCCGTTCTGACTGCACCTGCGCTGTGGGAGGAGCTTCCTCCTGGCTACAGGTTCTCAGAGTCGCGTCCAGAGGGGCACAGAGCACGCACGTGAGAACTTTACTCATGTTGCGGTCGTCCCTGGCTGCGCCCTTTGTACAACAGTATTCTACCCACTAAAGGGATCTCAGCATCTCTTCCTCTACTTACTCTTTTCTTTCACCCTTCTAAATATTTAGATTAAAGGCCCAAATGTGGGTTAAATGTTGCTTTGATTAAAAATTTCCAAAACAGGTATTCAGTTGCTGTGCAGGGTAATCTTGACCTTATGTTTGAATCTTGTCACCCAGTCAGCTGTAACTGAGTTCTCTGCCATGACCCAAGCTTGACCTTGAGGGAAGGGCAGCTGACACATGTTGCTGGTTTAATATCATGTCAGAGCTGGGTCTGGCAATAGCTGTAATTGTGTCCAGTCTTAATAGTCAGCAGTGCCAGGCATGACTCAAAGGTGCTTTGTGTTCGTGAGACTAAACTACTTATTCCAGCAGGCCTCTGGATTCATTTCTACTCTGAGGTCTTCTTTCAGATAGATGATTCTAATGGTGTAGCTGTTTTCACATTAGCCGAGAAAGCGATGCTTCCAAAGTTGTCAAGGAATGCAGTCTTCCTGCCTAGAAATGGTGGCTCTTTGAAAGAATGCCAAAGAACAAACTGTTACTTCTGTTAAAACAAACAAACACAATGACATTCCCCAAAGCCATTGCAAGCTTATATTTTACCTCGTGGTTATGGATTTTAATAATGTTAGGTTGTTGTTACACAGTTCCACATTGATCCAAGCTGTGCAAAAAACATAAATCAGGCTTAATGTTCTAAATACTCCAAAAGAAAATAAGCTTGAGCCACTGGTGGCTTACAACTATGACACACGAATGTCACAAGTCCCAGAGAGTCCATGTGCTCATCAAGAAAATGGCCACAGCGCATACCATAAAACAGTGCTTGTTTGGGCTTGCTGATTTAATCTCCCTTTTGCAGTTGTGAGCATGTTGTTAAATCCAGGAAGTGTGTCACCAGCTTTTGTTTTTCCTGTGGCTTCAGGATTCTATACAATAGCAGAGATGGGAACACACTTTATTGGGGAAAAGAGTAATCTACCCCTTTTCCTCAGAACTCAAACCAAGATAAAAGCTAAGTGTCCCAAAAATAAGTGTTCTATGATGGCAGGCGAGGAATTTCCAGGACTGGGGCTGCTTGTCTTTCTGAGTTGGAAATTCTAATACATGACACGGTAGCGCTTCCACAGGCCTGATGGAAGGAGGCTCTGCCCAAAGGTGACCATACAATAGCAATCACAACGGGCCCTGGTGGTGCAATAAAAACATGCAACAGGCAGAGAGACCCTCAGAATTTAGCCAAGGAAGCCTGTACATCCCAGATCGGTGACATACAAAACAAATGATGCTCTAACCTGAGTTCTCAAGAAAGTCACCAGCCAGAAACGTGCATGCTCAGAAATGCTCATGCCCAGAAACGCTCATTCCCAGAAATGCTCATGCCCAGAAACGCTCATGCCCAGAAACGCTCATGCCCAGAAATGCTCATGCTTAGAAACGAGCATGCCCAGATGCTCTTAGCGTGCAGGATGGCCTCAGATCCAGGCTGTGGTCTTGAGTCAAGGACCAAAGGTCCTAGACACCTAGCATGCTGCCCTCAGTGTGTTATGCCAGATTTAACTCTGCATTACACCTAATCCACCTCACTTTCCTTGCTAAAAAGTAAATGGCATCTCATTTCCCTGAATTTGAGAACAGGACCTCCAACAGGAAAAGAGTCTAAATGCGATGCTCAGGTCACCTTTCTCTGTGCTGAAATAACCATCACTAGTTTCTGGCATCCTCCCTAACCGTGGTTTTCTACCCAGACAGTTACAAAAAATTGGAAAGGTGATAACTATCCAATTTTGCATACAATTTTTCGATCATTAAAAGTCACTTAATATTCTGTTGAGAGCACTTCCCTACGTCATCCTGACTCTTCCATTGAAATATATCGCCATGTTTCTATTGCATGGGGTGCCGAAACCATAGTATAGATTTTCCTAGAAGTATAAAACCTAAAGGCTACAGAATATCCCATTATAGGAATGGATTGGGCTAACTGTACTCCTTCCTTAGGCTTTTAGATTAGTTTCCTTTTTAACAACTCAGCTGGGGACATGTCTGTTCAGCAAGGGGAGAGTGGCGCATGGCAAGAAAGTCTGTGGTGCCAAATGTGGTGTCTCCGCAGAGGGCACTCATCAGAGGCAAAGGGCAACTCCAGCCCTCCTTCCTTCCTTCTTTAGTCATGTCTGGACAGCCGGCCTTGGAGAACACTGGCTGCCATGCCTGTCGGGAGCCGTCAATGCTGACTGCACGTGCGACTCAGACCTTCCTCGGAGGGTCTGGCGCATGCTCAGCGTCCACGACGACAGCAAGGTAACGGTGGGAGAGTAGCTCGCTCAGCACACCTCCCTTTCTTTAGCTTTTAATGGTAAAATGTACATAAGATTTGCCTGTCTACTTTTAGGTGTGCTCCCACGGAGAAGAACTGTGTTCGCAGTGTGGTGTGACCGTCACTGCTAGACACGTCTGCAAATGTCTCATCACCCTAAATAACACCTCCGGCTTTCCTGGTGGGCTGGGATGTGTGGCCCTCCAATGAAAATTCTGTGCTCCTAAAGTGCTAACTCCCATCTCCCCCTTTCTCAGCCTGGATAATCACTGTTTTACGTTTCTGTCACTGTGAAGCTGCTTTGTCCTAGCTCCTCGTGTGAGGATTCATACATTTGTCCCTCTGTCCAGCTGGTTTTATTTGATTCTTCAGGTTGACTTATGTTTTAGCATAGCTAGAATGCCCATCTTCTTTAAGACAGAATAATGTTTCAGTGCATGGGTCTACCACATTTTGTTCAGCTTATGCTTTGACTCACATTTGACGGTCAGCGTTCACTCCTGTGGGAGTGAAATTTTGCCTTCTCGGAGTTTTTGTCAGCTCATCACAAACCTGGACACGCATGTGGAGAGGGGCTCTCAGCCGAGGAATCGCCCCGTCAGAGTTGCCGTGGGCATGTCTGTGGGGCATTTTCTTAACTGCTAATTGATGAAGTAGGGGCAGCTGACTACAGCGGTCCCATGCCCAGGCAGCTGGGCCTGAGATGTTAAGAATGCAGCTGAGCAATCCAGGGAAAGCCAGCCAGTGAGCAGGGTCCCCCATGGTGTCCTTTCAGCTTCTGCCTTGGCTTCCCTCCCTGACAGACGGTAACCTAGAAGGCAAACACGCCCTTTCCTCTCCCATGGAGCCTTTTGGTCCCGGTGTCTATCACAGCAACAGGAAAGCAATGTAGGCCATGCATCGTATGAAAATTCTAGGTCTGGGTTGTGGAGAAATTGTCAAACTTTTCCACAGTGGCTGTATCATTTATTTCCTTCCCATCAGCCTCAACCCTTTTGATCGACACCTTTGAGGAGCTTTAGAACATCAGCCGTCTTCGTGGCTGTGACAGCACAAGTCGCTGTATAGTTCTCTGATGACTGAGATGGAGTAGGCCATCTCTTCCTGTACTTCCTGGCTGTTCATGTGCCTTCTCTGGAAAGATGTGTTTGAAATGGGGGGCAAGAGGACCCTGTTTCACTCGGCTACGCAGACACTTCTTGTCAGAGTGCTTTCCACAAAGAACATTCGGTGGAAGCAAGTATTGATTCCTCACCCCTGAAGTTTATTTTGAGGCGAAGGGGCTCCCCCTGGGATCTTGACACAGGAAGCTCTGTGGGTCTTTGGGGACCTAGAAAGGCGTCTGGCCACTACCCTGTCTCTGTCCCTCTCTCGGGGCAGTGTGGTCCTATCTTTGTCCCTCACTGCACGTCTGCTCTTGCTCAAAAGGTCCTAACCTCTGCTTTCCACCCTACCCCAAGCTGCTCGCTTCCCATGACACAAGCCCCAGCCTCATTGTCACATGACCTTGGGGCTCCAGGAGCTCTCACTAGACCCAGGCTGCTCTGTGTCCTCAATCAGAATTTGTCCTCAGAGGTCAGGAGCATGCCCTGACCCAATCAGCTCTGCAGAGAGCACCAGTCACTAGAGGAATGTGCTGGCAAATGAACCCAGCCTCTGCTGAGAGCTGATGGGAAGGTTCAAGGAGGGATGCTGGGCAAAGGAAATTACATCAGTTCTTTGCTTGTAGAGGAGAGCAACCTCCCTCCACACCCACCAGGGCATTTCACACACCAGTCCCCTGAGCATCCAGGCGTGGTTCACGCTCGGCAGTATTTGCCTCCTTCAGATGAGGCTGAGCTGATGTCCCAACACTACCATTTATTGATGCCATTACGGTGTGGCCAATGCTGAAAACAACCGCCAAGTTTATGGCTGCCTTTCCATTCATCGGGGGCTTACTCTTGATCTCAGTGAGGCCAACACTCGATCCAGAATAGGTCAGTGCAGTGTGCTGTTGCGTGATCTCCCCAGTGTCAAATGAAAGTGTTCTCTTCCCAACTTTTTACTTGGTGCCAAGGGAAAATGGCAATCATCTGTCTTCTAGAACGTCAAAACTTGCAAAAACCCAAATGTGTAGCACGTATGCACACAGCCAGAGGAGTCAGCTTTCACGAAACTCAAATACACAAGAATAAGGAATTTTCACCATCATCTGATGGTCTAAAGTGGGGACAATAAGCAATAGTGCCTTGTGATTAGGATGAGAGACTGTGTCGTGGGTTATCTGAAAAGCAAGTCCCGAGTAAGTCAAGGATTTTTCTCACCATCCCTCTTGCATGACCCCTGAGCCCTCCCTGATCTTTGGATAAAACTAAATGCTATTCATGTTAGCTCTCACAAAAAGAGAAAAGCACCTGGTCACCAGTGTCCACTCCCAAAATGAAGGACCATGATGTCTGTCCGTCAGATGAAGGGTCGCACCGTGAAGGGTCGCACTGTGTCCCACTCCCATTTCTCCATACCGACAAGCAGTGGCTTCCATGAGGAACACTGAGAGAAGCTCCTGCATGGCGCCTTGGCCTCAGTTACTTTTGGAGTGGCTCTGCCCCTGTAAGAAGTGCAGCCCTGCTGGGGGAGGGCTTCCAGGATTGACAGCCTCCTCCGCTTTTTGTTCTTTCTCTCTCGGTCTGTGTGTGTGTGTGTAAAACCCTGCTAGCCAGCTTCCTTCCCTTGATGCCATGCCTCCCCTGTGCCTTGATGGACTCTTACTCCTTTGGAACCACAGCAGAAATACACTCTGTCTTCCTGAAGCTGCCTTTGGGCATGGCATTTTACCGCAGGGACAGAAAAGGAGCTAATGCAGTGATTCATGCTGCTGGCCAGCGTGACAGGATCTAGTATCACCTCAGAAAGAAGCCTCTGGTGTGGGAGGGATCATCTCGTATAAGTTAGCTGAGGTAGAAAGACCCACCCCAGTGTGGGGGCGTGTTCTGCCGGTCTCAGCTGAATGAAAGGAAGAAGATGGGCTGACACTGGTCTCTGCTCCCTGATACAGACACAGTGTGATGTGTACACCCTCGTGGCTTGTGACATTGTTCACAGCGTCTAAATGGAGGGAGAAAATGGCTTGGGTCATAAATATCTTCCACTGGCTGATGTCATGTGCCTGGCGCAACAGTTTAAAGTTTGGAAGTTTGGTCACATTAATCCATTCGTCATTTAATGGGCTTTAGAAGATGCAGACACTTTGAGAAGCATGGCTTTGTTGGAGGAAGTGGGTACCAGTGGTTGCCTGCTGATGAGTCTTGGTGAGTTATCCTTAGCCAACACTTCCCTACTCTCCTGCACCATGCCACAAGTAGCTGCCTCCCGATGGGACGAGCATGGACCCCTGAAATTGTGTCAGAGTCGACTCTTCCTCTTTCAAGTTAGTTTCTGTCAGAGAGCAACAGAAAAATGAGCAACATACAATCCACTAATAAGAAACTCACTAACTCGAATTCCCAGAAAGAAGTGGTGGCACCAGCGGCCTGGGTGGAGCCGTAGTGTCTCAGTTTGGGAAGATCAGAACATTCTGGAGTGGGATGGAGTGATGACCACACAGCCGGGTAAGTGTTCCTAATGACCCTTTGTTCTTAATGGACTTGATGAAGGCACCGAACAAGCACTTGAATACCTCTAAAATAGAAAATTTGCCTCATCCATATTTTACCACAGTTTTAAAATATCTAGTTTTCTGACTCCTATTCCTCCCAGAGAAGTAGCCTGTTAGGAAGATCAGGGTGACAGGAAACTTGTCCAGACAGGAGCAGTTCAAGCTGAGTCTTTTTCTGAAGACAGAATCTGTGTGACTGTAGATCCCACCACTGCAGACCCCAAGCTATGAAAGACGTTTCACTGGGAAGATGGAGGAAGCAACTGGCAGAAAATATGTGCCCCATACTGACCGAAGGGCTGTGTCTGTCACCTGCCAGTGGATCCTAGGATTCCAGCAATGTGGTGCGCTGTTCACACCCACTCACTGTGTACCCCATAACCCCACCTTACTTCACACCTGCTCACTGTGTATCACACAATCCCATCTTACTTTACACCCACTCACTGTGTACCCCACAACCCCACCTTACTTCACACCTGTTCACTGTGTACCCCACCTTACTTCATACCCTCTCACTAGGTACCCCACAACCCCATGTTACTTCACACCCACTCACTGGATACCCCACAACCCCACCTTACTTGAAGGCGGGTTTGACATACAGCACTTTGATATCAGTTTGTCCTATGTTGCAGAAAAAAAGCCCAAGACAATACTCAAAATCCTGGTTCTAGAGGCCACATTTATAGCCAAGTTGCCCTCAGGATGTGAGGGTCCCCCACCCCAAAACAAACAAAAAGAAGGAACAAGGAGATAGCCCATGTTAGCTGTGAGTGTTCAGCCATTGTTGGCTGACACCTACTTCAGGAGGCAGTGATTTCTTCCTTTCATTTAAAAAATGTATTTTTTACTATATGGTGTATGGTGTTTTCCTGTATGTATATGTGTGTAACCACATGTATGCCTGGGGCTCATGTATCAGAAACAGGCATCAGATCTCCCTGGAACAGGAACTGTAGACAGTTGTGAGCAGCCCTGTGGGTGCTGGGAACCGAGTCTTTGTCCTCTGTAACCAGGGCCATTCCTCCATCCCTGGATCTGTGAATTCAGCCCCCATTTCCCACGCAGGAACCTAGAGCAGGCAGAATCACCTTCCTTGGGTCTCATAGACAGCCAGTCTCACTCCAAGTTGTTGTTATCAGTGAAAGGTCCTCAGAGCCACGTCTCAGAGTCAGGACAGATCCCAATCCTAGAGACATTTATAAGTGTTCTTAGCTTGAAATGTCCTGCTCCTCCCCACTCACATGGTATTTTAAACATTTCACTGCATTCCCGCAACTAACAGGGTGCTAGATAATGGCGGAGAGAAGCGTGCATAGAGGCATGCAGAGTTGTCAAAATCTGGCTGATGGGCACTCCTCAACCATGCCCCGCCTTCTTGGAATCTGCGCCTGCATCCTGAGGGCCGCTGGGAGCCGAGCTGGCAGTGTGAGTCACCAGCAGGCATGGCTTCACTCGAGATCGCTTAGGCTAAACTGTGGAAGCCGTGGCAGATGGGGAACAGATGGCAGGGGTTGGACCACACCACTGCCAGCACCCTGTAACTTGGACCGAAACTAGGAGAATCACAGACTTCAAAATAGCTTCAGTGCAACGGGCAGAAATGCGGCAGAGAGCAGGATCGTCATACTCAGTAGTGAGTTCAGGACACCCAGAGAAATAAACTTCTAGCCAACTCTACCACGGCAAGAACCCGGAAGGCATTAAGGGGTCCCCAAATAGAATGGGGGATGTCATAGGAAACTTTTCTGATATGCTTGCCTTGGATGGCCCCAAGAGGGGTTGATCTTGTCAGCCTCCATGAGACTAAATATGACGTGTTCTTTGACGCCCAAACAGCCAGCCTCCAAGGCTGGTCTTGCCTCCTCCCACGGACTCCCCATTCTTCTCTCCCTTCCCAGCACTTCTTTCCCCAGCCAGATGCTCAGTGCCTCTCGCCTACTAGGCGGAGTGGACATCTGCTGGCAACAGTCTCTGCTGCTCAGAATCCTCGGAGCTCCTCGGAATCCGCGGGGCTCCTCACTTCTTGCAGAGCAGACCTCCAGTGCTTGGCTCATGAACTCTTGGTGGCTGCCTGGGCTTCTGTTTTCACAAGCATGGTACCATGAACTCCTCTGCTCAGAGGTGCCATCTCACTCTCTCTGCATCCCCACCTGGTGTACCCAATGGCTTCTCAGTCAGTACTGCCAACTTTACACCCTCTGGGAACATCAGTTAGAATTTCAGCTCCACTATGTACTGGCTTTGTGTGCTTAGGTAAGTTACAGAACTTCTCTGTTTTCTGTACAGTTTGGCCATTTTTTACTCAAAATGCTCAGAATCTGAATAGTTTTTATTTAGGTTTCATTTCTGAACGTTTGACTGCATATGTGGAGATGAGCAGGGAGGGCCCCACTTCATTTGTGTGTGTTTCCTACATAGCCTGAGGGTAACTTTAGGCACTATTTCAAATATACCTGTCAGGCATGGTAGTGCATCCCTTTAATGCAGCTCTTGGGAGGTAGAGGCAGGCAGATCTTTGACTTTTACGTTAGCCTGATCTACACCGGAGAGTTCCAAGGCCAGCCAAGGCTACATGGTGAAACACTGTTTCCAAAATAAGTAAATGAATCAAATACACCTGTGTTTAGCTGCAGCCAGCCTTAAGTAGATGAAATACACACCTGGTAACTTCCTTCTCTCTGATATACTTTGTATTGCACAACCCTAATGTCTGAGGTTTTCAAAGATGGTGCAGAAAATCAGTGATGGATATAGTCTCAATTAAATGTTAGTGTGACAGACTGGCTAGATTCCAGGGGAGGACATTGCAGCCAGCCCTGAGGAGACAGGATAAGCTGGGGTTGGATGGAAGGGAAGGAGGTCATCCCCTGTTGGTGGACTTGGAGGGGGCAGGGAGGAGGGAGATGAGGGAGGGAGTGGGAGGGTAGGAGGGAATGAGGGAGGGGGCTACGCCTGGGATTCAAAGTACCTAACCTGTGATTGAGATAAAAATAAAAAAAAATGTTAGTGCCATGTGTTATAGTCATCAGGGACAGTAGATATTATAGTAAGAGCTAGAATCCGCACACCCTCGTCTTTTCATCCCCTCTTACCGCTGTGAGTGAACCCTGAAGGCTGTGTGCTAAGTGAAAGAAGCTGGGCACAAAGCACAGCCTGTTTTAGCATTCCATTCTTACACCATTTCTAGACTAAAAGCAAAACAATGGCTGCCTGGCTCAGAGATTTGAAGCAGGTTTGACTATCAATGACAGGCAGGAAAGTGCAGGGGTGGGGATGGGGTGGAATTGGAATCTTCTAAAACCTAGGTTGTGATGGTTACACAACTGTTAAAATCACTAAAACTTCTTGAATTGTGTGTGCACCTACAATCGTACACGGCGTGAACCATACTTCACAGGGGCTCTCCCTGCCCCCACGCTCCAGCCTGGGGTGCAGAACACTGCCCTTCCAACCCTTAGCTCTGGCTTTACAGACAACAAAAAGGGTCTGGTTCTATAGCATGGACACTTGCCCTTTTCTAGGATGATGGATGGAACATCTGAGTCTGTCTGCCAATCAGCCTCAGCTTGCTTCTTCAGAGGCAGCAGAATATGATGGGCAAGCAGGGCCTGGCTGGTCCTTTGCCTACAAGCTCAGCCATGGAGACACCAGGGAGGAAAAATTTCCATGAAGCCCTTTCTCTGCACTCATAGGCAGACAGGATGTACTGTCCTTTCTCAGCTGTCACAAATCAACAGCAATTGCAAAGATAAAACAACAAGAGCAGCACAAGAAGCCTGTGGGCTTCTGCCTGGACTCCCCTGCAAGGCTCATTTCAGTCTGAAGGTACAAAAGCAGTTATGATATTTAACCTTGTAGCTTAAAATCACAGGGCTATTCAAAGTGAGCCATCAAGGCGGACAGCGTTTTAAGGAGACAATGGCCATGGCTGGTCACGTAATGAAGGAACGCGTCTTAGACGGCCCTGCTTCCCATTAAAGCAGGGCCCTGGAACTGTTCCAGGTTCACAGCAAGCCCTGAAAAAATACTTATTGATTCGATTGAGTCTCGTCTGCTGGGTGACAATGGCTACAAGAGAATGGATGATGGGAGTGAAGCCTGGAAGGGGACACCCTGCCTACCATGCTGAGGTATTGAAAGGTGAAGGGGTGTACGATGGTGGCCTTCTTCCCCCACCTCCAGAACACCTTCCGTCCAACGCAGGAGGGTGAAACAGCAGCATTTAGCGGGCATTAGTTTCTGTCAAAATCACACACCAAGTCCAAGTAGGTAAAAGCTGTAAGCGTGAAGAGCGGCTTCAATCTCAGCAGCTTCTGAAGCAGGCTTGGCCTGCGGCTGGGCTGGGGTGGCATTTTCACGCCGGTGCTGTTGTTTTAACAACTTGAGGGGTTCTGCACAGTTAAAAAAAAGTTCTGATTGAATCTTTGGCAATAAGCACAAAATTTAGACAGAAAATGAGCAATACATAGCAACTTGCTACCAACCTGGGAATTACACTTGTGTTTTAAAAACGCATTCGTATTGTTTATTTTACAATTACACTTCTGACCAGCCCCTGTCCACACATCGGAAGGGAAAGCAGACATAGATGGCCGCCATCCAGCCCACTCCGTGGCTGAAAGTGAGTGTGAGCCCTGCATTCTCTCCATGGGACTGTCAGTGACGAAGCATGCAGTAAACAGCCCTTCCTCACCTGCAGTGCAGACGGCCTGTGGGAAAACTGGCTCCCTCAGAGGCCATGAGCCACAGAGGCTGCCTCCCTCGAGATGGCAGCAATGGGCTAGAAGGACAAGAGCCAGTCGTCGGTACAGCCATTTTCCCAAATCACGGCAAGTCAGGCTAAAAGTTCCTCACCCTCCAATTCAAAACGAAAGTACATTCATGGAGTCTGCACGTCTGTGGATTATTACTACTGTAATTTCTCCTGTGGTTTCACACGGTATTTTCTAGAGTCTGCTGTCTGTCCAGTCCATGTGTGACAGTGGATCCCCAGCTTTCTGACTGTGTCTACCGCTTTCCCACCCCAAGCTTTGAGGCCAGAGGCTGTCTCTGCGGCTTTGACCTCCAGCTGAGAGCCCAGCAAAGAGGGGCATGCAGCTAGTGTCTGTGTGGATGGATGAATGAATGGACAGAGATGGATGGGTGGATAGTCAGGCTGAGCAGATGGATGGATGGACGGACCAATCAGTCTCCTCACTTGTGAGTTCCTATATGTGAAGTCACCTTGTTCCCAAACTATACAAAGCACAGGCATTTTCACTGGTTGCTGCCACCTATCTGCTCTGCTGACAAGCTGCCGAGGATGCTCAGGCAAAGCTCCCTACCTCACCTGTAGCGGAAAGCTCTTGGCCAGCTGCGCGGCTTAGCAGCTGAGAGTTCTTCCTCACATCTCACTCTGCTTATAGACTGGCTCTGATGCGCAAGGTTTTGCTTTTTCTATTAAAATGTGATAAGAGACCTTTCATTTCCCAATGTTTCTTCTCTGCCTGTAGGTCAGAAGTTACTGGCTGTCTTCCCAGCATCTCCCTGGAGCTACCGCATACTTCTGCTGACCAAATCTCCTCAGCCTGCAGACCAAATGATGTCATGCTCTTCATGAGCCTTTTCTCTAACAGAGGCCCAAACTGTCTGGTTATAGGTTACAGGTCTCACCAGGAGGTGAGCATGATTTAACAAGCCTCACAAACTCTTTGGTCATCAGGCCAATGGTGACTGTGTTCTTTTTGCTGAGATGGACACAGGAACTTTGTAGCTTTGTGACTTGTCTGCTGCAGTCCCTGATGGCACAGTGTCGCTTAGAGATGTACTTTTAGCAGAAAATACCCAAAATTAAAAAAATAGCAAAGACTATTTTAATTAAGCACACACCAAATCTCATGCAGCATGCAAAGTTCTCACATACATTAGCTCATTCATTTCACAGTATAGTCCCAAGAAACAAGGAATATTATTTCCATTCTGTGGTGAATAATTTGAGTCTCTAGGCTGTGGAGATGTGTTCATCAGAAGATTCTTGCCATATAAGCATGAGGACCAGAGTTCAGATCTCCAGCATCTAAAAAAAAAAAAGAAAAGAAAAAAGAAAAAGCGGTGCATATCTGTTACCGCAAAGCTTCTGGGGCAGAGAGAGAGAGAGAGAGAGAGAGAGAGAGAGAGACACTGGAACTCACAGGCCAAAGGGTCTCACCAATCAGTGAGCTTCAGGCTCCATGAGAGACCTAGTCTCCAAAACTAAGCTGGATAGAGACTGAGGGGTACACACAAGGTTGGCCTCTGGCCTCTATATGTACCTATACACACACACACACAAACATGCAAGTGCATATAACACACACACACATGAACATGCAAATGCATACAGTACACACACATTTTTAATGTCAAAATGTGCAATAACTGCATCTCCAAATCTGGCACATGGTGCCTGAGGACATAGATGGAGTGAGTGGGGACCTGAGGCGGGACATGGAGCCAGTGTCTGTCGGCCGCCTCATGGTCTGGGTTATTCTAACACCACCACATGTCTCATGTTCGAGTCTACACGTTACATGGGACATTGCGCTCTGCTCATGTGCTGAGAGTTATGCCCAATGATTGTGGTTTTAAGGAGG
The DNA here is from genome assembly GCA_028658305.1 of Pachyuromys duprasi. Taxonomy (NCBI): domain Eukaryota; kingdom Metazoa; phylum Chordata; class Mammalia; order Rodentia; family Muridae; genus Pachyuromys; species Pachyuromys duprasi. Next base: position 66,279,204 of record CM053762.1, read on the forward strand.
GAGGGAAAAGAGTCCCAAGGTCAGATATGTAGATTTTTTCCCCACTTCAATACAAGGTGACCTCAGGAAAAAAATCATCATGAATCTTGGAGTACTAGTTACCACAGTATGCAAATTCCCACATACTCCGAGCGGGTTGGGGAGCAAGAGGCTGGGTGACAGCTTCTGAGCAATAATGTGCAGCCTGAGTTACCAGAGCTCAGAGCTACTGTGCAAGGTGGAAGGGCACGGCAGGCTCTACCGACCTTCCACTTTGAGGTTCTGTTGTGTGAGTGACAGGCTGTGAGGCACATTCACAGTGCTCCCTCTGGACTTCATGGGTGCTGATGCTGTTGTCTTAACATAGTGGGAAGGAGGGGGAGGAAGCGAAGGGGGAGGAGGAGGCTGCACCCTGGCCAAGGCTGCAGCAAATCTGGGACAAGAAACTGCCTTTGTCTGACCAGAGCTATCCCCTTCCATTCCCTTTCAAGCCACAGCCGCCACCCTGCAAAGACACAACTGCCACCCTGCTAACACACAGCCTCCACCCTGCAAAGGACATGTCTGCTCTTGCTCCCCATGTGTCGCTGGCTGCCAAGGAGCTCACGCGCTTCTGAGCTCAGCTGCCTAACATCAGCCTTTGCTGTGTGTCGCCACCTGGCCCAGTGCTTGAGGTTCCCACTCTCTCTGTGTAATTCAAGGCTGCAGCAGGCTACCCAAGACAGAACAAAAGAACCGCCAGCCAGCAGTGCTGGCCACCCCAGGACAGCCACCCCACCACGGGTGCGCTTCTGGGCCTCCTCACAAACTCTCAAGTCAGAAACTCAGAGTTGTAATGGAGAGCCCAGCCAGACATTTCTTCCTCCAAGAATTACTCCCTCCCCACCCTACAACCTGGGTGTGAGGTAACTCCTAATTCTCTTTGACAGGATAGTGGACTTGCACTCGGATTAGAGGTTATTTTTAACCTGAACCACATACAAGGAAATGATGCAATAATTTCTCTGCACTGACTGAGTGGTTCCTCTTTTATCCGTCTTTGAATATACCTTGTTTCTGAACTCCAAGCTGTTTCTGGCCTTAGGAAATGATTTCTTAATCACAGAACCAAGTTCATGTCTTCACTCTGAAGAGCTAACTGTTGGGGATGGAGGAAGTTCACTTGTTGTTGTTGTTGCTATTTTGGTTTTTATAGGGTGTAGACCCTGATATCAAAATCATAATAGTTTTGTGTATTTGTGTGATTGTGTGTGTGTTGAGGGTGTATGTGCATGTGTGTGTTGGATGTTGATTGGTATATGTGCATAGATGTGTGTGTGTGTGTATGTGTTGGGTGTTGATTGGAATATGTGCTTTGTGTGTGGGAGTGACTGTTGTATGTGTGTGCTGGGGATGACTGGTGTATTCACATGTGTGGGGTGTGGTCACCCAGGTCAGAGGACCTCAGGTGATCTGCTCTATCACCTGCTGTCTTAGTTCCTTAGAACAGGGTGAACAGGGTGTCTCATTGAACCTGAGGCTAGGCAGGTGACCAGCAAGTCCCAGTAATCTCCTTTCCTCTGCCTCCCTCTGAAGGCTGTGGTTAAAGGCTGGTGTGACCAGCCTTTTATGTGGGTGCTGAAGATTTGAACTCAGGCCCTCATGCTTACATGGCCAGCGCTCCTGCCTGTTGAGCCATCTTCCAGCCTGAAATCAGGATGATTTCACCGTCTTCAAGACCTCACGGTTCCTTTCCCGTCTCGCTAGCCTGTTCTGATGCCTGGTAGGATCGTAATGACCACCACCTGGGCCCAGCAAACCTTCGCCCATGCCTCTAATTTCTTATGGAGACCACATATACATCTCTTAAATCCACGTTAAAAACAAAGCAATTTCTGTGCTTTATTCCACATCTACTATCGGGGTTTGCAACCTCAACACTTATTAACATTTAGAATTAGATAGTTTTGTGGGGGGACCTGGTGGGGGAGTGAACAGCATCTCTGCCTCTACCCACTGGCTGCCAGCATCACTCGGTGCTCGTTTGCTTGCACTTAGCTCTGAGGCACCAACCCACGGCCTCTCATGTTAGGGAAGCAGTGCTGTGCTTTGCCTCTGGGCTACATTGAGCCTGGCGTCCCAGGTTTGACAACCAGCTCTGCTTCCAGGACCCAGCAGTGTCCTCCAGGGACACAGAGCTCTGCTTCCAGGACCCAGCAGTGTCCTCCAGGGACACAGAGCTCTGCCTGTTTGACACCTGTTGGCTTCTGCAGGTTTCTTTTTTTTTTCTTTTTTGTTTTGTTTCTCTTTTGTTTTTAAATATATGACATGTTCCTTTTAGATGAAACTAACCTAATTTGTACAAACTTTAACACACTAGAAGCTACTTCCAGAAGGCTGTTGCAGGCACAGGCGTTTTTGGCTTACATCTGAAAAAAAGTGAAAATTCCCAAAGCTGGCTTGCCTCACCCCGCCCTTCTTTCCTATCAATGGGACTGAGACAAAAACAGTAATGTTCAGTCCCCTTTACTGACTTCCCTGCGGAACTGGAGACTGTAGATGGAGTTGCTCTCCCCGTGTGGCAAGAGGCAGACAAACCCACACCGAGGGTGACTGCAGCCCCCAAGAGTAGAGTGCCTGCTTGGAAGGCTGGGAATGTGGGCTGTCCCCACCCTTCCCTGGACCTGCCCCTGCTGAAGTATTTCAAGCATCTTTCATAAGTGAAAACCAGAAAACGATGGATATGAACTTCCAAACTAAGCTGTTATCCACCCATCCAAAGGGTGCTCAGCCACTAGATGTGGAAAAGAATTAGCTACTTACAAATGACCTCTTCATCACCCTCTCTCTAGGGAAAGAACAAAGCTTTTGATCAGATAATCTGATAAATTACAGACTATTTTTATTCTATTCATAAGAGACAAAGCATGTAGGTCCAGCTTGTTCCTACATGCACTGGCTAACAATTCAATTAAGTAAATGTTTATTTAAACCATGAGTAAGGCATTCTGATAGTTCCCAGTCACCAAAGTAGAAATACCCAGATGAGTCAAAACTAAGGCTCTGTCCACAGAGAGCTTGCGGTTCTAATTTCTATAACAATTGACTATATGCTTGTATTAGCTCTTCATATATATGTATATACATATATAAATATTTGTCTTTGAGTTCTCAAAGCCCGGTAGCATAAGCGCTAAGACAGAGGTTCTCAACCTGTGGGGCATGACCCCTTTAGGCGTTGAATGACCCTTTCACAGAGGTCACCTAAGATGATCGGAAAACACAGATATTTACATTACATTTTATAAACAGTAGCAAATTTACAGTTATGAAGTAGCAACAAGAATAATTTTATGGTTGGGGGGTCACCACAACATGAGAAACTATAAGGGTCACAACATTAAGAAGGTGGAGAACCATTGTTCCAGGAAAAGGTAGAAAATCTAGTAACTCTTCAAAGTTCTGAGCAACCACATCCGATGAAGGGGACCAACCGAGCTCATGTAGACATGCCTTTTGAAGGGAAGACAGATATATAAAACATTCTCAATAACTTAAAATTTCCTGATTTTAAGATTAATTGTGCTTCTCACTTTTAACAGAAAAATATGAAATGGAGAGTTGGCTTCTCATGTGCTTGGATTAAAGCATCAGACACAGCCTGCTGGGGATGGCAGAACCTGCCAGAGATCCCGGAGCGGGAAGAAACATGAGCCATGGCTGGAGCGCTGGCCCGGGGGGGGGGGGGGCCTGTGGTTGAATGCTCAGGCCACGGCTGATTGAACGCTTACAACCGGCTCTCCAGGTTCAGAGCAGGGGACTTAAGGCTGTGGCAGCTTGCCAAAGTTCAGCTTGCAAATGGGAGAGGTGGCCTATGTGACCCAGGTCCCTCAGACAAAGTGAGCCTGGGGCAGGCCCAGGACTGCAATGGGCCGCAGAGAGTCTGCCTCTGACAGAACAGGGAGAGCACGGATCGAGAGGTTCCATATGCTCAGGAGAGTGATCTGACGCTGTAGACGAAAGAATGCTTGAGCTGGAGCTATGGCCTGATGGGTGAGACCAGCTGTCACCAAACCTGAGGACCCCACCTCAGCCCTCAAGACTCACACTATGGAAGGGGACAGCTAACTCCCTTGGATATTCTGACTCTGCATCCTGGCATGTGTGTGTCCAAACACACACACACACACACACACACACACACACACTGTAAATGTGGTTTTAAAATGTTTTTTAAAAATCTGTAGGCTTAATCAGAGCCAGTCTGTGGTCTAAATGTTGGTGTCCCCTGCCCCCATCCTGGCTCACATAGTGGAGCTCCACCAGCCACACGCAGCGTCACACAGTAGGCAGTAGAGGAGGTAACCACCTTCCGACTGGGGTCAGCAGCTTCACTTCGGGCTTGAGGAAGCTCTTTTTCCCATTTTGTTTTTTGTCACCAAGAAAGGGCTGTACCGCAGAGAGTACAGAGGCTGCTGGCACACATACACACGGAATTTAAAATAATGTTTTTATTTTGAGTTTTTATTTTTTTATATTAATTACAGTTTATTCGATTTGCATCCCAGCTGTATCCCCCTCCCTCTTCTCCACTCATGCCTCTTCCCCAGTCCATTGATAGGGGAGGTCCTCCTCCCCTTCCATCTGACCCTAGTTTATCAGGTCTCATCAGGATTAGCTGCATTGTCCTCCTCTGTGGCCTGGTAAGGCTGCTCCCCCCTCAGGGGGAGGTGATCAAAGAGCCAGCCGCAGAGTTCATGTCAGAGACAGTCCCTGTTCCCATTTCTAGGGAACTCACTTGGATACTGAGCTGCCATGTACTACATCTGAGCAGGAGTTCTAGGTAATATCCATGAATGGTCCTTGGTTGGAGTATCAGTCACAGAAAAGACCCCTGTGCCCAGATATTTTGGTTCTGTTGCTCTCCTTGTGGAGCTCCTGTCCTCTCCAGGTCTTATTAATTAACTCCCCCTTCTTTCATAAAATTCCCTGCACTCTGCCCAAAGTTTGGGTCTCAGCATCTGCTTCGAAACACTGCTGGGTAGAGTCTTTCAGAGGCGCTTTGTGGTAGGCTCCTATCAGGCGCTTTCTCAGACAATTAGGAATAGCGCTTCCTCAAGATCCAGCTATACCACTCCTAGGCATGTATCCAAAATATGCTCAAGTAGACAATAAGGACATTTGTTAACCATGTTCATAGCAGCTTTATTCATAATAGCCAGAACCTGGAAACAACCCAGATGTCCCTCAATGGAGGAATGTATACAGAAATTGTGGTACTTTTACACAATGGAATACCACTCAGCAATTAAAAATAGGAAAATCATGAAATTTGCAGGCAAATGGTGGGATCTACAAAAGATCATCCTGAGTGAGGTATCCCAGAAGCAGAAAGACACACATGGTATATACTCACTTATAAGTGGATATTAGACATATAAGATAGGACAAAAATGCTAAAATCTGTACACCTAAAGAAACCAAGCAAGAAGGATGACCCTAGGTAGGACGATCAATCCTCACTCAAAAAGACAAATAGGATGGACATTGGAAGAAGGAAAAAAAATTTTTTTAAAGAAGGTTTTGGGAGGGTTGGGGGCATGTCTCAGTGGTCAGGAGCACACACTGCTCTTCCTGAGGACCTTGGTTTGATTCCTAGCACCCATATCAGGCAACTCACCGCTGTCTATGCCCAGCTCCAAGGGGATCTGATCTCTCTGACCTTTGTGGGTACCCAAGTTCTTGTGCCCGTACCCCCAAACATAACTAACATAATAAAAACAATCTAATTTTTTTATGGTACTAGGGATGGGTAAGGTGACCAACCAAGATTATGGAAGTGGAAAGAAGATCCTGGATTGGACCTCTGAGTACTTCAGACTCCAATGAGGGGGGGAGGGTGCGGCCAGCACAGGGGGCTTGAAGAAGCACCCCAGATAAGGAGAACAAACCAGGGAAGCTGCTGGCTTAAAGCGGAAGTGGCACCTGAGGTCACCACGCAGACATGCAATTCCAGAAGCTGAGGGCAGAGGCAGGAGACTCTCCACAAGTTGAGCTTAGCCTAGTCTACACAGTGAACTCCAGACCAGCCAGAGTTCCATGCCCAATCTCAAAAAAGGAACGAGCATGAGTGAGGCGCTTCAAGGAGGGGTGCAGCAACCCCTGCCGGGTACTTGAGTGTGTCAAATACACACAGCCAGGACTCCTTGAGACAGGACCAGAAGCTCCTTGCACTCTGAACAGAATTCTCTTTTCCCCACCATCTGGCCAACATGGGGTATTGTCAAAGCTTTGGGAAAGCTCAGAGGTGAAAAATGGGCCTGTGTTCTCAAAGTTCCTTCATGGAGAGGGACTTAGGGGCAGTTTCCCTTTCTCCACCTGGGAGCTCTCTGTTAACGGTCTTTGCTCAGTTTCTGTTGAGCTGTTAGTCTTTTTACTGTTGGTTTCCAGGAACTGGATCATTCTAAGTATCAGGGCATGGATCCTGTGAGACTTACTTCTGTGGTTTGGATATAAAATATTCCCAAAGGACCAGTGGTTAAGCAGGTAAAGGCCACTGAGAACCCACCTGGAGAACGAGAGAACCAGCACCTGAAAGTCGTCCTCTGGACTGGGCATGCTCGGTCTGCCTCTGCACAGGTGCATTGAGTAAGTAAATAAACGCAAACAAAAATAAAACAAATGAATTAAATATCCCCAAAGACTCCTGTGTTATATGTTGGTCCTGTGCTGTTTGGCACCAACAGGGGAGGAGGCCTCAACCTTGTCAATCCACTAACCCATCTGTAGATCCACAGCTGAGTTGGTAGTGGGTGGAGCTTGGGCGGAGGAGGTGGGTCATGGGGCGTGGCTCTGAAGGATCCACCTTGTCCCCACCCTTCCCTGCTGCTCCTCCTTCTAATTCTCAGGAGGCACAAAGCCTTTCTCCACTTCCTGCAAGCTGAACATCACCAGCCCGGGTGAGCCTTGCACCAAAACCAGGAGCCCAAGCAAATCCACAGCTCATTTGAGGGGACTTCCTCAGGTGTTCGTCACAGCAGTGGGCAGCTGACCACCACACCCAACATCCCCTTCTTCTTGACTGAATCCACCTTCCTGTGTCAGCTCTGCACCTGTGAACAGCCCATCCTGACAGCGCCACCTCTGGGACCGCCAGCCTCTTTGTTTCCCGCCCCCAGCCTCGTATCTCTCAGGTCTCCTCACCTCCAGGGATCTTGGCTCCATGCTCTGGATTCTGTGTGTGGGCTCCTCTTTCCTCTGCTTCTTACAGAAGCGGCAGTGCTGCCTGTCTCTGGCTGCCCCCTTCCTGCACACCCTCCTCTGCTTCTTCCTCCTCAGCAACTCTAATTACGACTCTGCTCAACTCCCAAAGCTGTGCGTAGCTGGGAGTTAAATTAGGACGCTCTGATGTCTCTGTCCAAACCGAGACCCCAAAGCCAAGAATGAGGAGGTTTAGGTGCCTACACAGCCTTTGGAGAGTGCCAGCCATCTGCGTTAGCTTTCAAGGGGTGACCCAAAAAGGGTTGTCCAGGGTCTCTAGGCCTTTAAAGGGGCTTGAGAACACGTCCCTTATTCTTGCAGAGCTGTGGGGACACTGTGGCATTCTCCTTCAAGGTCAAACAAAGCAGCAGGGATTAGGGTCCGTCTGAGGCCCCTCTGAGGGCATGCAGAGGCTGGTTCCTGACTCATGCATGGAAACTTCTGTCAACCGCCTTACATCTTATACAGCGAGTGCGCCTGGGGCCCAGGGGCCAGCATGGCCTCCGGGTAAGGACCATTCTTTATGCATTGTCACAGACTTGGGACAGAAACCCTACAAGAATTAAAAGGGCACAACTGTGGCTTCTGGAGGAATTTGAGGAAAAGCCATGATATGGCAACAGTTGAAGAGTTGAAGTGCCTAGCAGAGAATTTACTATCTTCTGGGGAGCCAGTCTCAAATGGTCATAGAAAATGTCCTTATAAATAAGGCTCTTACAGAAGAGGAGCATCAAGAGAAATTCATATTGCGGATTATACAGTATTCAGTGTGTGCACATGCACATGCATGTGTTTGTTTGTTTGTGTGTGTATGTAAGCCTGTGGTGCTAGAGATCCAACCCTGGGCCTCATTCATGCTAGGCATGTGCTCTACCAATGATCTACACTCCTAGCCCCACATGTGGGCTCTATAGTGCCAGCTTACCTTTTCTCTCAATTTCAAATAAATAAACTTTCAAAAACTGGGAAGAGGAGGCTGTGCTTTTGGAGAGCTTCCTCTGGAGACTCTGGGTTGAGAGCTGATGTTAACTATCAGCTTGGCAAAGGGGAGAATTGCCTGGGGAAGGGGCCTGCCTGGCAGGTGTGGTCTAGTGGCGTTAATGGAGGTGGGGAGTCCCCCCACCCCAATCTCAGGCCCTGCCCCGGAGAGAAGGAGCCCAGCAGCAGGCTTGCTCTCACCACCATGTCAGGCTCTTTCCTGCGAAGAGGCCAGCTGTGGCTGCTGCTCCTACCCTGGAGGGCTGCACCTTGAATTGTGAGCTAAAATAAGCCCTTCCTTCTCAAAGAGGCTTCTGTCACAGCAGCAGGGAGGGAACTGAGGTGCTGGGTTGCAAGTCACTGGCCGTGGAATGCCAGGCGAATCGACCTCTGTGAGCTGCCATTTCTCTGCCCTAAAATGAAAACAATTCTCTATGACAACAATGGAACGGGCGCTCACAGCACAGGGCCCCCACTTAGACATGGGTGTGGACAGCGTGCATAACACAGATCCACCTCACCACCTCGTTGTACCTGGCCGTGCGCCTTGCTCAAGGATTTCCCCCAAGCCCCAGTTCGCTCACTTGGCTGGGCTGTTTGCTGAGGGATGCTCTTTACCTCTGTGGAAGTTTCACAGCAAGTTCCCAGAGACAGTTCCTTGTAAGGTGTTGTGAAGGAAACTGAGAGGAAAACAAATGAAACTGAAGCAGGGAAACACAGCTTGAGAGAGTTCACAGAAGCTATTTGCTCATTGTAAATTAAGTTAAAAATACAGTTGCACAAACAGATGACAAAATAATACACAGGCCCACAGATCAGAGCTTTTAAGTGCTATCTTACATAAGACTGTTCAACTAAACTAGCCCAGCCATTAAAAAAAAATCTTACATATGACATTTTTAAAAATAGAGAATCAAATACATCTAAATCCGTGCTGTTTATGTAACACAGACACAGCAGATCTTTGGGGAGGAGCTGGTATCGGCTCTTACAGAATGGCATACTACGTTAGCGTGATCCCCGGATTCTTCCTACTTGGAAGTCATGGGCATCTGCTGCACACTCAGCTCCTGACGTGGAGGGCCCGGACAGGCTGAGCCACACTCAGTGTCACATGGGAAGGCGAGTCATTGTGAGCACTTGGCCCCAGCCAGCGAGGATCTGGAGGTGGGCTTGTTCTTCTGCAGAAGTCTCAGGCTTGTTTGGTTCAAGGCCAGGCACAGATTAAGATAACGTTGGCGCGGAGGATAGGGAACTGTCTCCGTGGGTTAAAGTACTGTCTGTGCGAGCACAGGACCACGGAAAGCCAGGGGAGAGCGCGCTCCTGCCTGGAGCCCCACTGTTTCTATGGTGTGAAGGCAGCAGTGACCCCAGGAATCTGGGGGACCAGTGAGCCTGTCTTGAACAAGATAGAACAGGAGGACTGATGGCTGAGGTCCCCCCCACACAAGCACCCATACACGATATACACCACAGTGCATATACACATTCCATATACACCAGTGTTTGTAAATACTGGTGGGTTTGGTTGGGTTGGGTTTGACCAATGGACAGTTGGTGTATGTACAGCTTAAGAACACATACTATTTAGATGTGCATGGTAATTGTGTGTGTGTGTGTTCCTGAGATCCAATCCTTAGTGCACCACAGACAAATACTCTACCACTGAGCTGTTCCCCAGCCCTATAATAAATCTAAATCTAAATCTAAATCAAGATGCTGAAGGAAGCTGTTTCCTAACTGATATTTTAGGATCTGAAGCATTTTCTCAATCCAAATCCTAACGTCAAGGTCATGAAATCCTGTTTTTCATTGGTTTCTATGTGAGTATCTGGTTTTACCTTGCCTCAAAGGTCAGCTTTGTTCTTCAGTTTGTATTTTTTTTCCTACATGGTTATTTGCTGTCTGTTACACTCATTCTTTCTTGGTAAAAATAACAGCCATGGAAAAAGATGTCGAGTTTGTGTACACCATATCAAAACAACTTGGAAAAGTGGCCACATGACAGCGGCTGGGTTAGCTGATCTTTATCCTGGAGAATCCTTAGCAGGAAACAGAATTGTTCAGTCCCATGTACAAGAAAGTTGTTGAGGTCCATGGCTTGCCACAAAGGCTATAAAACAGCAATTACCCCTCATTTTAAGCACATAAAGGAAGTACACCTTATACTCCCTCCCTGCTGAGACCCAGGCTGGTTCTGCAGCATGCAGTGTGCCTCACTGGACAGCCATCCCGACGTGGCATCCATGCAGTATCCCCAGGATCTGGATACCATATCTGGGGGTGTCTCAAGTGCAAGATAGGAATCCTCCTCAGGTCTGCCATTTGTCCCAGAGGTCAATAAATGTGGCAATGACACAGTACAGGTGATAAAGGATGTGCATGAAGTTTCTTATGCTATTGCTTGAAATATACATCCCCAAGGGGTATGTGTTACTCTAAGTCCTTGGTGCTTTGCGATGTGGTCTTACCTGGAGGTAGGGTCTCTATAGAGGCTGATGAATTACCATGAGATCAGTAGAGTGGACCACAATACAATACAGCAAAAGTTCTTATGAGAAAGAAAAGTTGGGGCACAGAGAAGACAGTGCCCCCCACAAGCCAAGGAGAAGAGAGGGGTCTCAGACAGATCTTTTGCTCAGCCCTCAGGAGGAGCAAGCCAATGGCCCACTCTCCATCACTCCAGCACCACCAGGGTATGACAAGGCCATTTAAATGCACTTTCTGCATAATTGAAGCATTATGGAAAATAACTCTAAAATTTTCATCCTCCTGTTTTCTAGGGAGAAAATGTTTCAAAAATATCCTATGTGAATTCTCAGTAACGTGCAACCTATAAAACACTATGTGACATCTCTGCTCACAGAGATTGGACAATGACACTAGATTCAGAGTCTTTGGTCTTAGTGGCAGCAATGCCTTCCCTGTGCCCTGTTCTCATAGAACATTTCAGGATGGCTTCTTCACCCCTTGCATCGTCCACACCCCTTCATCCCAATTTTCTTCATTCTATTGTGAAACAACAGAAACTAGGGCAAGAAGACATTAAAACCCTTAAGTTAAATTAATAGTGTCAAGTTACTCAGAGAAGATTCTTCTAGAGGCTAAACCACATAGACTTGGAAAATTTTCACTTCTTGTTGGAAGCCTGTCAACAGCATCCTATCTTTATGGTGAAGGCATCAGCCCTACAAAATGCAGCGCTGCCTCGAAATAAAGCTGGTGCTGAGGGAGTCTTTCAGCCTCCTTAGGATCGTGTAAATTTGTACCTTCAAGAGAGCAGCTTCCCAGTATGGCTGGGAGAATACGTTTCCTCACTAAGAGTTTAGCAGGCTGTGCTGTTCACTGTTTATTTGGAATGGTTGTACCACAGGGTGGGGGTTGGGATGGGGACCTCTCTGGAATGACCTTTTCATGATGCAAAATTAGTCTAGGACAATAATCAGATGAAATGACCACAAAGGAATAAATTTGCCTCCAAAATAAAAAAAAATACTTTACTAAATAAGATTTATTACTGCGTGTTCTCACATTAAGTACGTCTCCTTTCTTCAGGTTCACTGATTAGAAGTCAGTTCTTTTGTTGCCTTTGCTTTCTGTGCTTTATGACACAATCTTACCACTGCTCATGTTATGTTGTACTTAGTGAAAGCAATCCAGCGAAGCAAGAGTCAATGTTTAGCCAAGAACTACACATGCCTCCTATACTTTATCATAGCAAATACCCCAAACAACTTAGAGGTGGGCATTCTTGTTCCCATTTAACAGATGACAAAGCTGAGGACTAAGGTATTCACATAACTTATCCTGAGTCATCTAACTGGCACAGCCTGGATTTTAACCCACACAGTCTGACTTCATAATGTTCCTACTCATCAAGGTACACATACGAACACACATACACACTCACTCACACGATAAATGTTCAAACTAATTACTAAAATTAGTATAATCTTGCTAAAACGCCACATTTTAAATTATGCAGTAAAAAAAAAACACCTAAGACAAAATGTGTAGGTCCCGATGTTTTCAAAATCTATCTGTTCTAAAATACTGATTTTTTTTGGCATAGTTAATTTTGAGTTTTTAAGTTGCCTAATAAGTAAATTTTGTTCTCAGCTGTTGCCCAGGAAAGCTCAGCTGAAAACAACACGTAGGAGTGAAGATGTGTGGGCCTCTTACACCAAGATCAAGCTCCTCAAGGCAAAGGTAGAAAAGGGAATATAATCTGCACTGAGCAGTCGTAGGAGAAACGTCTCAAATCTGTGAAGCTAAAGAGGCCAAGGCAGGAGGGTGGTAAGTTCCAGCCCAGTGCAGGTTACACAGGCAGTGGGCACATACCATGGCAGTATTCACTGAGGTCGCCAACTGGGCCAGTGAGGCCAACGGAGTGCTTTCAGGGATCCTCAGGGTTCTGAGCGGAGAGCTCACCTGACTCCCTAGTCTTTGAGGATGCTGCGTAGGGTACAAAAATAACAAAGCACCGAGCTTGGTCCCAGCTCCCCAGGGGCTCCAACTTAGCTCTTAACGACATCCCTGGAGCCCACAACTTTTGAGCCTCAGCTTCTCAGTGAGGATTCTCCTTAGAGTCCTTCTCCAGTCACAGACTAAAGCTCCAAGTAACTGAATTGCTCAACTCTTCTCTGATGAGTTTTGTTTTGTCTTGTCTTGTTTGTCTTCAGAGTTAGTGTTCATGTGGAACTCCAGAATCCACATTAGCAGGTATCAATGATGAGATTTCCATTTGTGTGAATAAACACCATGTTCTTCTAGATCTATTTTAATTAAACCACTTGAAAAGCTATTGCGTTACAGAGCCATTTCATTTGTTCGCAACTGGTCACTTCAAAAACTTACTTTGAGACTTTCTCCAAGTCCCCAAACATGTTTTAATATTAAATTCGGCTCACAAGAAGTAATGGGTGGCCAGAGTCTACCAAGGATATGGGATTGGCCAATTAAAACTTAACTAGTGGATAAGAACGTGAAAATGCCTTTTCTCACTTCTTGAACTCTTATGCATGTTTCTCCTCTTACTTAAGTATTTCAATGTTAAAAGAGAGCAGGGCCAGGGCAGGAGGGAAGGTGTTTTTCCACTGGTATGAAAAGTAATTTAAATTTAGCAGGACCCTGCAAAGAAGGTCACTGCCCCTTAACATTTAATTGTGGGATGGTCGCTGGTGGGGGAAGCAAACCTTACCGCCAGATAGAGGTCCCCAGTGCAAAGGTCCGCAGTGCGGTTACTCAAGGAGAGGCAAAGCTGAGATATTATGGAAAATAAATGTCATGTCAAAGGTCTGATATTTATTTTCAAAGCAAGAGGCCTGACCACAGTGGTTATCAATAATAAGGTAGTCGTCAAATTGACTGTCCTGCTAACACAGTGGCCATGGTGTGCCTCAACCTATTCAGGTCTGGCTGGACCTTTTTACAGTCTGTAGATAATGAGGATGGTAACCACAAACATATCTATAGGACACAGAGATGAAAGGAAGTGCCTGTCTGGCTTTGTTAAAGTAGTAAGCAGAAAGAAAGAAATGCAAACAGTTGGCTTTGTCACCCAGAGCCAAGCAGACAGCCTCTTCCGTCTCTTCCTCTTGGCAACTCCATCCATCTGGATGGCCCTGATGCCTGCCTTCCACGGCTGAAGGGAAAACACAATGTCCTCTTGTGTTATAGAGAATCTTCCAGACATAACCTTTCAAGTGGTTCCATTAGTCCACTGAAATTTAGTGAGAACTTTCTACAGGGTCAGGATAAACGGGAGGTCGAATGTTTAGACGAGAACATTCCTATCCTTTGGACACGTCCAGCATCAGGCTCTGGGATTCTTGTTGCTGTCAGTTCATCAGCTCCTACAACGTAATTATTTTTCTGGAGCACACTGAGACTGCTAAAAGCAAGCCCACGGTTTTAGTGAGTCACACGGCCTGGACTTGGGCAAATCTGAGGAAGGCCGTCGGCCAAAGGCTTGCCACCAACACAGTAAGGTAGGGTCACAACCCATCAACCAAATCTTCCTTCCTCACACAACAGAGCAGCAGGAGACCTGGAGGGTTGGTTTGGTTTGCACTGTGCGGCCTCTCACCTCCCTCCTCCCCTTCAAGGTGCTAGTCAGGACACTAAACAGAAGACTAAATGGGGAGCAGCTCTGCTAAAAGCTCACTGCTAGAACGCACTAAGAGCGATCTGGATGACACAGCAGCAAATCTTCCTGGTGAGCGGCCTGGGCAGGGGCCAGGTCTGGGAAGCCTGAGCTCCATCTTCAAATGCAGAGAAGCAGTGGCACAGCCTGTCCCTGACCCCACACTAGTGCACTCACACCAGCACACAGCAACTTAAAACATTTTAAAATGGGGGCTGGGGAAATGGCGTAGCAGTGAGGAACACTGGCTGCTCTTCCAGAGGACCCAGATTTCATTCCAGCATCTTCACCTGTAACTCCAGTTCCGGGGAATGGACACCCTCTTCCGGTCTTCTCGGGCATCAGGCACACGCAGGATCACAGACCATGCAAGTAAAACACTCACACACATTCAAATTTAAATTGTAATTTAAATGTGTAATTTAAATTTTCAAAAAAAATTGGTATTTGCTGGCATGTACAGCATTTATTTGCCAGGTATATGGCCCCAACTTTGATATCAGTCTCATAGAAAAAGGAAAAAGAGCAAAAATAAGGTACATCTACTAAGTAAGGATATGAAAAAGAAAAAAAATTCTTTTTAGGAAAAAATCATTTAAAAGATGATTTGCTCATGATAAGAGAATTAAAAAGAGTTCCCTGCTACCCAGCTGCTTAGTCATAGTAAATCTTGAGTGTGACAAAGAAGGGGTCACACTGACTAAGAGAAGCTTATCTCAGGCATGGACTCCTGTGCAGGTCTTGGCACCTTCTGTAGCCTGAAAGGTCACAGTGATAAGACAGTGTTCGGTGCTCTATTATAAATATGTGGTGCTTGGATTTAAAAAAAAAAAATCCCCATACAGTATGTCATTTGTTTCATGTGTGTGTGTGTGTGTGTGTGTGTGAGAGAGAGAGAGAGAGAGAGAGAGAGAGAGAGAGAGAGAGAGAGAGAGAGAGAGAGAGAGAGCGAGCAAACAGTGAATTCGTTTGAAAGGTGAAGTCACTACTGAAGGTCATATGATGAAGCCAGGACAGGAGCCTGGAACTTCTACCTCCTCATCTGAACACTTTCCAATGCATCCAATTTTTGAAAAATATTATCATTGGCTCTGGCATTGTTCAGTGTGCTTGTCAGACAGACCAGGAAGAGGAGGAGGCAGAGAGGGAGGAAGGGGGTGGGGAGAGGGGAAGCTTTGAATTTTCCAGGTAGCCCAGGCTTGGCGGTGCTTACTGTACTTGCTGCTCTGTGCTTGTTGTGATCATAGCAGCTGCAGTTGCTTGTACCTATGTAAACTGTGGCTACAAAACCAGAACATGACCTTAAGTGCCAGCCTGAAGGCAGGCTGTCTCCTCCAGCCAGCACTGACTGAGCCTTGGAGCCACCATATGGCTCAGGTGAAAAGCTGCTGTGTCTGCCCTTAGGAAGAGCCGCTTAGGCGTTGATGAGGAGATCTTCTGATTAGCGATAGCTTGATTACAGCTGGTGTGAGGTGATCATCAGCCTGCAGGCGCGCTTTGCTCTCCGATTTTGATGCCTCTCCTAGAGTCTCACCACCTGTCTCCCGGCAGTTGTGATCCATTCACCTTCATTTTCAAGGGTGGAAATAGCCTCATCAGGTTGGTGGCTTATAAACACGTGCAGTCTGGATTGACTGTTAATCACTGTGTATTGATATTTGACTTGAACTAGAACTTGAAATGAGATTCAAGACAATTTCCCCCTGGGTGGCGATGGTGGGGGCCGGGGTAAGAAGTGGCGTCTGAACGTTTCCAGTGATTAGAAATGTTTAGCTGAGTATGACAGTTCACCACGTGCAACTTCAGCACCTCAGAGCCTAAGACAGGAAGCCTGCTGCCTAGAGCATAGGACAGAATGGATTACACAATGAATCTCTGTTTACAGAAAAGGGGCTTATATGGAAATAAGACCAGACTGGCTGCTCTGAGAGTTACAAGAATGAGTGGAGATTCCGAGTTCTGAAATATTCAACCATTCCTCATTTGTGCAAAATAATATTTTAATTAAACATGACATTTATGAATCCACGTTAAATATTAATTAATGTCAAGTAATTATTGATGAACATGGAAGCCAGAAAGACAGTAAGATAGCTCCGACTCTCCATAAGCATATGACCTAGAAAGGAGGAAAACCACACAGAGATCAAAATGATTTAAGAGATGTCGAAAGGCAACCGGTCACTGCCACCTGAATCACGCTACTGTAGGTCAGTGGGGATTATTTCCAGAAGCAACAGGCAGGGAAGACAGAAGGAGGAAGGAGAAGTAAGACAGGAATATGCCCAGCTATGGAAAGAGAAGAGACTCAAAAGCGAGGAAATAATGCAGAGCTGCGCATGTGGGGGCACAGAGTGCCATGCCACTGTGAGGCATGGGGGAGGCCGCCATGGTGAGGAAGGCTGCTGTCATTGCATGCAGCTGGGCCTTTGCCTGCTCGGCAGACGCTGTACAACTGAACTTCGTGCTCAGCCCTGATTCAATAGTGACAGCCCCCTGTGGGTACAGGGGGCAAGGCTGGAAAGGAAACTGTGGTGGGGACTCAGGAGCGCTCCTGACTCTCAGGTGTGCGGATTTGAACTTTCTACTGTTTTCTTCAGCATTGTTAAACCAGTAGGTTCCTACGGCTGATCACTTGGAGCAACAAGTAGAAAGCGACCTTTTGACCCTGCAGCATCTAATATGGGGGTAAGCTGCTGCTAAGCTGGAACATGGTTGGTTGAGGGGCAGGACAGGATGACTGCAGCCGCCATGGTGACAGGCTAGGTAACAGAAGAGCGGGGTGTTTCAGATAAGATGACCCTGTGCTTCCCTTCTGCACATGGGGCCCTCACCAGAGGCAGCTGCCTGGACTTGAACCTCCCAACCTTCAGGATTCTGAGCCAAAATAAACCCCTTCTTACATTACCCAGTTTCAGGTACCCTGCCATAGCAACAGAAAACAGACTAAGCCAGTTGCCATGTTGAACTTTTTCTTCTCAATCTCATATTCTTAACTAAGGACAAGTGTTGGCCAAACAAAAGAGTAAAACCTTTGTCTACACAGCAGCTGAAGCTATAACTATTCCACACTTACCTGTCAGGACAGCTGAGGAAAGTCCCTGAGGATAGCTAGGATTCCTCTCTGCTTGCAGCCCTCTGCTGGAAGGCTCTGCTAGAGAAGCCTCCTGGTCTTGGACATTTACACTTAAAGGTATTTATTCCACAGAAATACAGAGACACTTGATGTAACATCGAATGATCTCGGAGAAAGTCCCAGGTGAGCCAACAATTCCAGAATCCTGGTGTGTCTATATATCTAAAGTCATGAGGTTACTGGCCCCAGGTCAAACCTCTGCAACCCAGTTCTGGCCTTATCATCCCCAGAAATGCCAGGTCGACATCCTGCGCCCCAGTGACACCACTTAACAGAAAGAAAACCTCTTCCCAATTCCCTGCATCCCAGCACTCAGAACCCCCTTCCTGGTCAGCCTCAATGTCATCATTTCAGAACATTGGCAGTTCTCAGGTGACCCCTTCCCCCAGTCATTCACCGTTGCCCTAAAAGCCTGAGGAAGGGGATGCCTGGCTTGAAGCGCCTGGGCGACTCTGGGCAACTCTGGGCGACTCTGGGCGTTGTCCAGTGCCCTGTCTGTAGTTCCTGTTTCCAGATTCTCAAAACTCCCAAGTTGGCAGAACTGAGGCTTTGTAAGTCCAGGGCAGGGTAAATAAGCAAATCACTCCCCAGTGGTGGCATCTCTCCCTGGCCAAGATCCAGCCCGAAGCACACCTGTATGTATGCTGTTTGTCCACGCAGATGGATGGCTGTGGGGCTGCATCTCTCTGCAAGGTGAGGATAGGGCCTGGCCCCGTGGTGACATTCCTCCAGATGCTCTTCTTTTCATTCCAATGCAGGAGAGACTCCCGAGCATTACATAACATTATATAACACCACCGTGCACCCTTCCGAGACAATCGGAAACTGCTTCTCAAGAACTTACACATTTCTGAGGTGGGGGAATTCCCGGGGGCAGACTGAGGACCCCAGCCCTGAGGTCCATCCTGGCTTTCCATCATCCACTCCACCTGAATTAAGGTAACTGCTCTAGATTCAGATTCCCTTGACAATGTGAAGGGAAAGTGCGATACAACTTTAACTGCTTTCACATTTAATCGCCTTGAGTAGATATTTCCTTCCCTCTCCCTCGTCTTTCCAAAGCTAATCCCACAGTTTTGAGAATCTGGCAAGTTGGGTAAAGGAGAACACAGCCTCCCTACCAAGAGATCTTAACCCCAGTTCATGACGTCAGCCAAAAGGGACGGAGCCTCCTCGTGTCGCCTCAGCTCGGATTATAAGAGCCCGGGAGTAACAGAACACAAATGCTAGAGCCTTAGTTCAGAAGTCTGCAGCCTGGTTCCCTGCGCTCTTTCTACGCGGGGGGTAGGGGGGGGTCATTTACTCTAGACCTAATGCTGTCCTAAACTTCTCCTTTATACTCAGAACACAACGTTGCGTTTCATTTTCCTTAGCTGGGGTTGGGAAGTGGTGTGTGTGTGTGTGTGTTCAACTGGTCCTTGGTAGTGGCTGTTACATCCACAAACCTTCACTTCCTTTCTTCATCTCCTGCACTTGGGGGACAGCACAGGTCTGCGCAAGCACAGCGCCCAGGGAGCCTTTCTGACAGATGCGCGCTCTACGCCAGCAATCCGCCTGGCTGCAAAGTTCCCTCTAACCACAGACACCCACTTGCCATTCCCCCAAGCTGTCGTGCTGGCCTGGTCCTCTCTCGATCCGGCCAGGCTGCCTGGTGGCAGAACCAGTCTCACAGCTAAACTCCTCCAAGCCCAGCAGAAAGGCTGTACAAGGCGCTCCCGCGTCTGCGAGGTTCCCTTCCCGGTGCAGGGAGCCCGGCACTGGAGGCAGAGCGGCGAGGTAGCTGTGGGGCGCCGAAGGAAAGAGGGGCGCAGCACGGAGGCGAAGAGAGAGAGCTGGGTGCCAGGGCGAGCGGGGACCACTGGGGCGGGGCGGGGTGAGGGCGGCGGAGCGCCGCGGCGCGCGCAGCGAACCCGACTCTGCGAGAAGCCCGGGCAGGAAAGGGCGCGCTTGCCGCGGCCGGCGGGTGCCGGGGAGGTGCTGGCTGCGCAGCCCGCCCGGAGTCCTCGGAGCCGCTCACTCGCGGGCAGGAGGGGGTGCCGGGTGCTGGGGGTGGGGGCACCACCGTCGGGGGCGTGCCTTGGCGGCGATTGGCTGCGGGAGCCTGACGCGCGGCCCCGGGGGCTGGCTGGCTGGGGGGGCGGCAGCGGGGTGGGGTGGGTGCTGGGTGCTGGAGCCGCCGGCCCCGCGCGCTCAGAAACATGCTGAGGTCCCGGCGGCTCTTCCAGCAGCGGCAGCGGCTCCAGCAGCAGCGGCGGCGGCGGCGGCGGAGACAGCGCTCGGCTCCGGCGGAGGAGGCGCCCGGCGTCCATGCCTCCGGCCCCGGGCCGCGGCTGCCCTGACCCGGCCGCGACCTCCCCTCACGGGCCCCGCAGCCCCGGCTCCCGGGGTGCTCCCCGGCCGCGGCCCGGCCCCGCCACACCCCCCGCCCCCGGCCTCCGCAGCTCGGCATGGGCGCGGGGGCGCTCGCCCTGGGCGCCTCCGAACCCTGCAACCTGTCGTCGGCCGCGCCGCTGCCCGACGGCGCGGCCACCGCGGCGCGGCTGCTGGTGCTCGCGTCGCCGCCCGCCTCGCCGCTGCCGCCGGCCGGCGAGGGCTCGGCGCCCCTGTCGCAGCAGTGGACCGCGGGCATGGGCCTGCTGCTGGCCTCCATCGTGCTGCTCATCGTGCTGGGCAACGTGCTGGTGATCGTGGCCATCGCCAAGACCCCGCGGCTGCAGACGCTCACCAACCTCTTCATCATGTCCCTGGCCAGCGCCGACCTGGTCATGGGGCTGCTGGTGGTGCCTTTCGGGGCCACCATCGTGGTGTGGGGCCGCTGGGAGTACGGCTCTTTCTTCTGCGAGCTCTGGACCTCGGTGGACGTGCTGTGCGTCACGGCCAGCATCGAGACCCTGTGTGTCATCGCCCTGGACCGCTACCTCGCCATCACGTCTCCCTTTCGCTACCAGAGCCTGCTGACGCGCGCGCGCGCGCGGGCCCTCGTGTGCACCGTGTGGGCCATCTCGGCCCTGGTGTCCTTCCTGCCCATCCTCATGCACTGGTGGCGGGCCGAGAGCGACGAGGCGCGCCGCTGCTACAACGACCCGAAGTGCTGCGACTTCGTCACCAACCGGGCCTACGCCATCGCCTCGTCCGTCGTCTCCTTCTACGTGCCCCTGTGCATCATGGCCTTCGTGTACCTGCGCGTGTTCCGCGAGGCCCAGAAGCAGGTGAAGAAGATCGACAGCTGCGAGCGCCGCTTCCTCGGCGGCCCGACCCGGCCGCCCTCGCCCGCGCCGTCGCCGGGGCCGCCGCGCCCCTCGGACCCGCTGGCCAACGGGCGCTCCAGCAAGCGGCGGCCGTCGCGCCTCGTGGCTCTGCGCGAGCAGAAGGCGCTCAAGACGCTGGGCATCATCATGGGCGTGTTCACGCTGTGCTGGCTGCCCTTCTTCCTGGCCAACGTGGTGAAGGCCTTCCACCGCGACCTGGTGCCCGACCGCCTCTTCGTCTTCTTCAACTGGCTGGGCTACGCCAACTCGGCCTTCAACCCCATCATCTACTGCCGCAGCCCCGACTTCCGCAGGGCCTTCCAGCGCCTGCTGTGCTGCGCGCGCCGGGCCGCCCGCCGCCGCCGCGCCGCCCGCGGGGACCGGCCGCGCGCCTCGGGCTGCCTGGCGGGGGCCGGGCCGCCGCCGTCCCCCGGGGCGCCCTCGGACGACGACGAGCCCGCCCCGCCCGCGCGCCTGCTGGAGCCCTGGGCGGGCTGCAACGGCGGGGCGCCGGCCGCGGACAGCGACTCGAGCCTGGACGAGCCGGGGCGCCGGGGCTTCTCCTCCGAGTCCAAGGTGTAGCGGCCCGGACACGGCTCCCCACAGCAAGAGAGCCCCCGCCGGGGCACCCCGGGGGAGGGGGAGGGGGCCGTCCCTGTTTACTCCATACCCGGCAGGTGAACTCACACATCTTTTCAACCAGCCGCACGGAAAAGCCCCAGACCCTCCGCTGCGCGAAAAGGAAAGTTTTCGAGCGACTGGGGGAGTGCGGCTTACTGATTTTGTCTCGGGTTCCTTTCTCGCGGCGGTTTGGCCTTCTGTGTGTATTCCTAACCCGCCTTTAGGCATTTTCCCCCAGGTGGGTTTTGACACTTTCTGCCAGGACCCGAGTGGAAGGGAGGAGGGGGTGAACGGAGCCTGTCACCTGGCCCTCCGGTGCCACACCTAGGAACCGAAGCAGGCAGCTCCGGTTTGGGGTGGGGTGGGGGGCAGCGATAATTGGCCAGGAAGTGTTTCCTTTTGCTTTCTAAAGAAATCGCATATTAATTCCGGAGTCCTGATGTCTCCTGTTCTTAAAGCAAAGGGAAAAAGATGGATGCGAAACAGACACAAAATCTGGTTTGGAGAACCGTTCAACCCTCGCTTTCTTCCGGAGGGCAAACCCTGTCCCCTGCGCCTCGGTGTCCTGCTAAGGGTTCTCTACCTCACTCTGTGCGCATTGCACAGCGAGCCTGAAAGACTTGTTTATATTAAACAGCTTATTTATGTATCAATATTAGCTGGAAGGACCAGGCGCTGAGTCTCTCTCTGTGACTCTGTCAACTGAAGATAGGACAGGGGAAAAAAAAGAGAAAGTAAACAGTTGAGATTATAATTGCACATGTGGCTAAAAACAAAGGCGACAAAAAGGCAGCGGCTGAAAATGCCGTTTTGCACAGAGTTAGGCATTGTAAAGTCCATAGAAGTTGTTAACTTGCACAAAAAATTAAATATTTTTAATGGGTTGGGGAGGTGGGCAGATCCTAAAAATCTAAAATAAAATTCAAACTCAGTTTTTCTTGCCTAAATGTTATTGAGTTAATGATTTATTGAAACATTACTTTTTATACTCTTATCATGGTACTGTAACTGTATCCATATTATAAATATTATTATCTTACATATTTTTATTATTTTTTAATGTCCAAGTGCCCACGTGGATCTGCTGGTAAAATTTAGCACTCATGTGTATATTCTATTTCCTCTTGTGTGTGTGACCAAGTATTTATACTCTGGTGCAACTAACTACTGTGTGAGGAATCGGTCCGTGTGCAATAAAACACCAGTGCAGCACAATCAAGGTCATGTACCGTGTGTCTCTGAAAAAGACCAAGCGTCTCATTCAGAATACAGACTGGCAGCGCTTTGAATGTCTCCTCATGACTCAATCACAGAGCAAAATGCCTCTAGACAAAATAAGGCACTCACCTACCGAGAACCACAGATTTGCCCTAAATTTTCACAGCCGGATTCAAGGTATTCCAGACAACTTAGGCACCCTCAAGAGCCCATCTGCCTCACTTGACTGAAGAAGGGAGTGTTTGTCTTCTGCGAGAGAGAGCCAGAGAGAGTGTTGGAGCAGGGAACCCAACAGCGACTGCCCACAGAAATACAGGCAGCAAGGAGCCACCAGCCCAAGGCACCCACTTGAAGCGGTGAGTGGCTCCCAGGCTTATTTTTGTTTCCGCATTGAAAATCACAGTGGGTTCAGATTTCTCCAGTGGCTGCTTAGAATGAAAAAAAATATTAAGGAAAGATGTATAACGGGCGTCCGAAGTAAATATTATCTCTCTCCTATAAGTACCTAGATCCTTTCAACAGAAGTTCTGGGTGGGCAGGAAAGGCAAACTTAACCTCCTAGCTTTCCGTTAACTTCTTCACAGAGCTATAACACCCAATGAACAGTGTTTTTTTATTAAAATTAGTTCCCGAGGAGCGTATAGTAACATTCCATCCCGAGATTAATTGTACATTCCCCAAATCTGTTTACTTAATATGTTTAAACAAGCTTTTCATTTCACGACTGGACCGTAATGTAACCCAAATGAAAAGTATAGCTCTTGGCTCAGACTCCACAGACAGCTTCTTCCAGGCAAAGGCAGGCTCATCATCCTTCCTCACAGAGGCATACCTGAGGCTCAGGGCACGCTCTGAGAGCGCTTAATGGTGCTGGCCTTTCAGAATGCCGGTGGAGGAAGGCTGGGTGAACAGCAGCCTGGCTACAAGGCTCCTAGAAGTTTATCCTGTTTCCAGAAAAAAGAAAGAAGGTGAAAAAGGAAGAAGTGAAAGGAGGGAGGGGGGAAAGCATGATGCTAATGCTAAAGTCCGAAAAAGATAATACCTAAACTTACTCTGGAAAGCGTAAATCCATCTCAGGATAAAATGACACTGTGAGTTCCCCAGGAGATAAATTTGTTTAGCCATGCCGTTGCCCCTAGTCCGCCCCAAGCATGTACATGCATTTTGTTGGGGGATTTTTTTGTTCATAACGTTAACACTTGGCACCTTTAGTTTCCTCTGGAGAACCCTTATTGTCTGTTTAATGCTGT
Source organism: Pachyuromys duprasi (assembly GCA_028658305.1). Lineage (NCBI taxonomy): Eukaryota > Metazoa > Chordata > Mammalia > Rodentia > Muridae > Pachyuromys > Pachyuromys duprasi. Next base: position 66,303,018 of record CM053762.1, read on the forward strand.
CTACCTGAGAGCGTACCCTGACCCCAGACTGGGCACAGGCCCACAGCCCTCAGCTCTGATAATGCATGGTCAGTCTGTCAACTCTAAGAACAAATCGTACAGTTAGCTGCTGTGGGGACAGTCTCGTTAGTGAGCTAGCCCACTGTGCTGAGGGGCCTGTTTAGATGGGCTGACAGGAAATAGGTAAAGAATTTTTGTGGGAGCCTCTGTGTTCTCCAACCAGGCACCACAGAGATTCACAGGCAGGCCGTGGCCGTGGTTCTGAATTCGCATGAAAAGCCCCTGGGGTTGTCTCGGAGGAAGGTAGCTGTGCTCGGTGGAAACGGTAGAAGCTGGTTTGCCAACCTCGAAACCTAAGGTGGCCTGTCCCACGTGAGAGCTGCAGAGATGGCAAGAGGAGGGCAGCGCGGGCAGGGAGCTGCCCTTACCCTTGTTTCTGTGCACATCAGGCTTCGAAAGGAGCCAGTGGACAGAGTGCAATCAAGCTGCCATGGCTTGGTACATGAGAGGGCACTCCATGCGGAGCTGCAGGGCAGTGAGAGCTGCGGGGCTCTGTGCATCCTTCCCCTAGAAGCAGTGGACGATGGATGAGGGCGAGATGGGCCGTCCACGAACTTGCCACTTCTGGGCCTGGGCCCTTGAGTTTATTTTTCTGTTCTGTGCTTTCCTTGGAACTGGAATTATTAATAACTTCTAAGTGCCTATTGGGAAACCTTTCCTTGTTAAGCACATTTCCCCAACTTATTTAAATTTCACATTGTGTTGGATTGCTGGCATCCCCTGGCATTATGTAAAATCGCCAGGCAGAAATTTTGCGCCCAACATGCCCGAGGAACTCTGAGAGTGAAGTTCTTAGCAGCAGCTACTGAAGAAGGGTCCAGGAAATGTCAGTCTAGAGTATTGTTGCTACCTGTGACAGACTTCTGCATGTGTCTAATTGAGCTGGACCTGTGTGCTCTTGGAGGAAAATAGAACTTAGGAGTAGCTCAAATTAAATGCATTGGCACAGATAACGCAGTTTTATTTGTGCGTTTCTGGCTCAGTGTGCTGAGAAACACTAATTCTTTTGGCTCTCTGCCAATTTTCTACTAATCAAAATGGAGAGGAGATGCAGTGTTTGGATTATACCTAAAAATAGCTCCCTGCAGGCACATCAGCAAGTGGAATTAAGTTAATTTCTCCTTCTTCCTCGTCACTCACACTCTTCACATTATTTGAATTCCCATCCAGAATATTGCTTCTGAATCTCATAATTTTTGAATAGTTATATCCCAGGCAGTTTTTGATCTGCTGTAGTGATTTTGAGGTGAGTTCCATCGAGCCACTTCCCGGCTCTGGAAACACCCACCTTTTATCTGCTGTCATTTAGAGTCTACCAGACAGCCCCCAAAATACAATCCTGGTGGTACTGTTATTATTATTAGAAATAAATACTTAGAAGATTAACTTGGTGCATTAACAGCCCTTTTACCTTTTGGTGGGAGGAGGGAGAACCTCTTGTGAGTCAGATTTGCTTCTGGTGCAGTTAAGAGGCTTCCAAATGCAGTTGCTCTAAGGACAGGCTGCAAAGAGCCAGCAGCCCTGAGGGGCCCATGATGGCTGGTCATGACAACAGGATCTTCACAGGCATGCTAGCAGCACCCAAGGAGGCACAGAAAGTTGCTGCCTTTAAACTTCAGTCAGATATTGGGCACTGATCACATACCCGAATTCTGTCCCCAAGGCCTGTTCTTGTCTCTGCACCATCATACCTACTAGCCTGTTTGGGGGTCCTTGCTTTCTTCTAGAACTATCTAGACTATGTAGTTCTCCACACATGCTCTTCATTTCTCACAAATACTTTCCTAAAGCTTTGGTTTTCCACATTTCTCAGGGCACAAATTCTCCTTCTCTTCAATACATGCCCTCGCTCATAGCTGTTAAGTAAGAGTAGTGACCAGCTTCTTCTTACTTACAACATAATGCTAACCTCTGATGCATTTAGTGCCGTGTTCCAGTGTTCTCCCAAGACTTCAGGTATTGCTCAAAATGAAGGGACAACTCCCAGAAAAACAAGACAAAACAAAACCTCAAGTTACTGTTTATACCTTCCGGTGGAGTTCCTCCTGATGGTGAAGGCCTGGGCTACCCTCCCAGGCTCTGCGTCTCTGGCCCCGTCTCTGCTTAACCATTTCACCTCATCAGTCTGAGGCTCTCGTTAGTTACTCTGCATACAACTCTACGATATGAACTAATGTTGTTTTTGGCTAAACTGTTGATTTGTTGGAATTGGGGGTAGATTGTGGAAATTCTGCTCCACGCCTTTGGAAAAGCAGAACACTTGCTCAAACAGATGGCCCACGTGGGCCTTCCCGGCTCCTGCTCTAGCTGTGGTCCCTGTGCCCAGTGACCTTGGGAAAGTCAGCTTTCTTATGAATGGAGCTCTCACAGTGTCTCAAAGGGAACTGCAAGCCAACTTCCTGAGCAGCTTGGAGCTTTGTGTTCAGTGAGTTTGCTTGTAATTCCCTGTGAGACGCTAGGTAGAACGGCCCTCTCTGCTTTGCAGAGCTTAGCACCTTTCTCTTTGACTCCCTCTCCCTTTCCTAGCTGCTCCACCCACAAAAATCCCTGTGGCTTTTTTTTTTAAGTGAAAAAGAACAACTAAGACTAGCACACACACATATACACTATATATATATTACATATATAATATATATAATACCCTATGCATCCAAACAAATAGTCCTTCCTTTTTAAAATTGCACTTAAAATTCCACGGAAACCACAACTGAATAGGGTGATCTGCTTCCCAAACATGGGATTAAAAACCTGTTTGCTGCTCACTGTTGGAAGGCAGTTTAATGATTCTGAAACCACCAGTCGGCTGGGAAAGTACCTTAACGCTACAATTTAGTGTTGCATTGTAAGCGCTCTAGATTGTTCTCTTTCTTGGAAGAGCAGCTTGTGCTGAGAACCACAGCAGTTTGTACTGTTTCGCTTACCTTTCTTTTGTGGCTCAAGGAATTAGGTGAGAAAGACTGTTTCTTTGTTCCCAAATTAATAAATATCATCCAGTCTACAGGAACTTTACTGACTTCAAATATCTGTCATTGTAGCTACAGGAACGTAGCTCTAATTTTGAGGTCCTTGCTAAAAATCAGTTTAAAAATAGTAAACATTAATAGATGCTGCAATTGCATTTTCTGCAGCATGGGGATTTTTAAAGCCATTCATGGTATCATTTTTAGGAAAACATTCTTCTGTGAAGAACGATTGCACTTAAATGATTCTGTGATCAATCCTAAGACAACACTCCCCACAGGCATAATCAGGAAACTGAGTCACTTAGAATGATTCTGGACTTTGTGCTTGGCGACTCCCAGCCCCAGTGGGGTTCTGCCCCCGTCAGTGCAGAACCTCAGAAAGAGGGATGGGAGTAGCTTGAGGGGTGCCTTGCTGGTTGCCATGTCCGCCCCTCACATCTTGGCAGCCATCCCTTCACAATGGACAGAACGCTTTGTGGGGTTTTGGCTCCTGGCTGGTCTCAGTGGTAACTGAAACTGATGGCCTAGCACTGTTCTCTTTCCAGAGCTCTCCTGCGAGGTACGAGGTACAAGGAAACCAGCACCAAACCTTTGCTAGCTCTCTTTTTCCTAGCATATGTTAATTACAGACAACAATGGCTTTCATTGTGAAGTCCTCACACATGTGTCAAAAGTGTCTTGGGTGTTTTCAAAGAAAACATTTCCTTTTTCTCTTTTAAAATATTGTACGTTTTATTGTATTTATTTATTTCAGGCTATGTGTGCATGCTACAACACACCATGGGGAGGTCAGAGGACAACTTTCAGGATTCTGTTCTCTCCCAGGGATCAAACTCAGGTTGTCAGGCTTGGTGGCGGCCTTTTACCCCTCAGCCATCTCGATGGCCCCTTCCCCTGCTTTCTAAAATCAAAGCAATCCCGTTTTCTTTTCTCAACAGTGTCACGCCGTTGCTTTCTTTTCTGTTGTTATTCACAAATCATCTTTAGTCCCAGAGATATCTTGTAGCAGAAGAAGAGAACAAACAAATGCCTGGCACAAAATGTTGGCCAACATCAGCATATCATCCTTCCTGGAACTTTGTTAGCTTTTTTTTTTTTTGCATTTCTTAAAAAATTCATATAACCAGATCCACAAAGCTTTGAAAAAAAAGACATAAAGAGAAAAGATGTAATATGCAAAATAATAAATCCTCACAGTCCTACAAAAGCATCCTGCAAGCGCAGGACGGAGCTGGCAACACAGATTCCTCTCTACCAGGCCGGTACTGCCTGTTCCCTGAGGCACACAGGTGCTCGGCTCTCCTCACAGATTCAGGGTGGCAATCACTGAATGCGCTGTCCTCACAAGCGCTGTGCTCAGAACACACGGGCTGCCTGGAGGACTCTGCGGTGATTCACATGCCCAAGTGCTGTTAGCCGAGGGTACTCCATTCTCTTTCAGTCTCTCTGAGTCTGTCCCCAGGGCACTCACACTTTGGGGAGATTAGACACTCCCCCCAGAAAATGAGATAATGAGGCAGGTGTAGTCACTTATCAGGTACCAGATGTATGGAATAGAAGGGAAGATTAAACCAGCTCCATCCAAAAGAAACACAATGCAAGCTGCGTTTAATTGACCCGTAAATGATATGTAAAAGCATTATAGGTGTACCTGGACACCTGGCGGAGTCTCTGGAGGGCAGAGAAAATGTTTCTGAATTCTTCCTTCCTGAAGCATAGCCATTTATGACCAGCAATGTCAGGGTAAAGGACCATTTGCAAGAGATTAGCCAAAAGTAATTCTGAGTCTATTCAGTAATCTCACTATGCAAAATAGAAAACAAATAGTCACATCATTTCATATATAAGAGATCTTTATTGACTTGGTTTTTTTAGAGCTAGCTCAGAGGAATGAGCCCTTACCAAGCAGGTCTCAGAGCATAAGCCAAGGATCAGGTATATGCCTGAGGGTGTAAGGCTCAAGATGTCAGAAAGTTTGTTGAAGGTCATCTTCAAACACAGATCATGTCTGGGAGAGGTTCACATTTCTGTTTCAGATGTTATTTCTGCATGCTTTTACTGCAAGATGTAGTGATGTAGCCATTAAAGATAAATTGTATAGATCGTTATATATCATGTATCATAAGAGGAAAAGGATAGCACAGTGCTCAGCACTTGCGTGCTCCCTCAGTCTTGAAACATATTCCCAATCATATCATTAGAGAGAGTGGGGGAGGAGAGAGAGACGGAGGAAGGGAGGGAGGGAGAGAAAGGGAGAGATCTTACATGAAACTCTCAGCTCCTCCAGCAAAATCATGCTCATCAAATGCCTTCTGAGAAAGCATTTAGACTCACCTGACACTCTTCGTTCTGTGTGTTGCAAGTGTGTGCTCCCAGCAACATACCTTCACTTTAAACAATATAAATGTCTCTTTCATCACCATATATTGGTCTCATTTCAGATTTTCACATGTGCATACTTGCGGGCATTCACCCCCATCACCCTCCCCCAGCCTCTGCTCGCTCTTTTCAATCTTACAGCTTTCCTAATGCAGCTTTAAGCTTTCCATGACTGGATGCCTACCTTTGTGAGCCTGGCTGATTTTTGCCTGGTTCTGTCCATTTCCTGCAAAATAACATAAACTTGTTCTTTATGGCTGCATAAAACCTCATTGCACATATGTACATACACATGTATGTATGTGCACCTCACATTTTCTTCATTCTAGGAGACAACCCAGACTGATTCCACAGCATGGTGTGCATGTGTATCTATGCTAAGCTGGCTTGATCACTTGGGCTACGTATTCAGAGATGGCTAGGTAGGCAGGACCACACAGTTGATCAACATGTTTCCAGAATTCTTGTTTGCAAGATAGTCAGTATGGCACTGCTGATTGGGTAGGAAGGATAGATGCAGGGGATGACTGGACATGGCTGTGTGACGTTGACAAACCCTCTGCCTTAAACACTTAGAGCTGTCTGGTATGGGCGCGTTCCTCTGCATCACTTTCTGAGACTGATATACAGACTCAGAGGATCATTTCAATGACTTACAGTGTAGACACCACAGAGGCTCTCCTCTGTGTTCTTTCTGCATCCAGGGAAGATAATTGTAATGACAAGGTTCTCAGCAAACCAGCTCTCTGAAATTCGGGGAGCCCCCTGCCTTGGAGCCCCACACTCTTTTCCCCCTTTTCTAGCTTTCGCACCCACCTGCCCACTCTCATTCACTCTCACTCCCGACAGAAACATTCTTTCTTTATAGAAGCCAGATGCCTGTGCAGGTCACAGCCATGTCTTGTTGACCTGGCCATCTCTTTACAAGAGCCTCCCTACCTCTGCTCTCAGACATTACTTCCAAGCTAATGGAGCCTCAAGAAGGGAGGGAGTTTATAGCCTCCCTGCCACTCTGAGAAGAATTTCCATTTCGCTTGGGAAACTCTTAGTTCTCTCTCCGTGTTCTGGGCGCCAGGCGTTTGACTCTGCAGAGACAGTGACGTTCCTCTGTCATTTAGCACTGGCCTTTCCCTGAAACAGCACGACTGCATCCAGCCCACATTAAAATCTTTATTTCTCTCATTTGCCTGTGGGATGGATTTGGAAGTATATGTCCATCAGTCTGGACCTCGGAAAAGTGACATGCTCTGCAGGGCCAGCTCTCCAGACTCCAGCCGCAAAGGCTGGTCCAAGAGGGGAAACCACGTTTGCCCAGGGAAGAAAACTGGTAAATTTTGTGATGGCACTGAGGAACTGGCTTCAATATAACATAGTTTAGACTATAATCATAGCGCAAAGTCTGAAATGTGTGGACTAAACTACAAGTTGGATTTTTGTTTCCAACCAGTATACTACTATATTGCCATTTTGCTATGTCACAGGTCAATTTATGATATTTTGTCATTTATTTTTCTAGTTGTGTATTAGCCTTATAGACAGTCTTTTTATTTATCTATCTTTATCTTATATTACACATATGCACATTTTGCCTACATGTGTGTAAGTACACAGTGTATACGATCTTGAAGGTCACTAGAGGCCATCAGAGCCCTTGGATATGGAATTAAAGATGGTTGTGAGCTGTCCTGGGGGTGCTGGGAATTGAACCTGGATTCACTACCTCTTCCTCTACAGGGACACTGGTCCCTGACCTTTCTGGCCTCCTCCCTCTCCTAGCCCCTTAGAACCCCGTTTCTAGTCTTTCTGTGAGCTCATGGTCATTCTTATGTTGCATTAGCAAAGCAAAGAGAACAAGTACTCTAAACATTTATTTATCAAAAATCAAAAGTAGCTGTCAGCTCAATCATGAAAGATGAGGAAAGATTTTATTCCTTTTAAGAGTGACCAAACACACACCAAGCTCATATACTGAAAATATCAAACTTAGACTTCTACACATGTACAAATGCTGTGTACACATGTGCCCATTTCTGTGTGTGGGAGGGAAAGCAGGAAGGATAAAGAAAGAGAGAGAGATTTGTTTTAGACAAATACATGGAATATGGCAACAGACTCTTATCCAAAACCCTGAGGGGCCCTATGTGTTTTGGAGTTCAGATTGTTTTTAATTTTAGGAAGATAAATGGTAACAGAATACATTACACGCTATACTAAGTAAGGTCCAGGTCAGGATCCTATAATCAAATATTAGTGTCTCTACTGTGAAATGTATGATTATCCATGCCAAGTAGATAAATAATGACTATAAATAGCCTCACGCCGGTTCAAGTCAGATTTTGCTGCCCAAATGAGTTCAAGTAGGGTCACATTAACTGCCAAATGAGTTATGGAAAAACTTTATCTTGAGAGCTTTCTGGACCTGGGGAATTTGGCGTATGAGGTTGCCGACTCCTGTTCTGACTCCTGTTCCTTTGTGGAACTTCACCTGGTCCTGAGGAAAGCCAACGGGTGGTTTAAAACCTCCCACCACCCCCTGGTGGTGAGTGGCCTGTCAACTCACTCACCAGTAATAGCATTCAATAAGCACTTATGTTGAGGCCAGGGTTACGTGTGTATGTGTTGCTCATTTTGGGGGGGGGGGGTTGGTTTTTCAAAACAAGGTTTCTCTGTGTAACTTTGGGCTGTCCTGGACTCGCTTAGTAGATCAAGCTGGCCTCAAACTCACAGAGATCCTCCTGCCTCTGCCTCCCAAAGTGCTTGGAATACAGGCATGTGCCTCCATACCTCTACCAATGAGCTATATCCACAACCCAAACAAACAAACAACAACAAAAAAGATTTAAAAATAACTACTACTAAGTCCTGGAGCAAACTGTAGTGGTGAGAGGCATCGAACCATGAGAACAGTTTCTGGGAAGCAGCAGAAGTCAGTGTAGCATGTGGTCAGTCCTGATTGCCTGCACAGACCTCTCGGCAAGACGGTTTCCTTGTCTGCTGTAAAGGGTCAGTTTCATAGCATTGCAGGCAGAAGACCCTACAAAGCATCCATTTCAGGGGCTTCAGAGATGGGTGGTCAGTGATGGGCTTTCCTCGAAAGCATGAGGAGCTGAGTGGGTAAAGGGGCCTGGCCCTGGGGAGGTGGAGACAGGTGACCCTGGCGCTTGATGGTCAGCCAGTCTAAGCAATCTGTGAGCGTCAGGTTCAAAGAGAGACCCTGCTTCAAAACATAAGTCAGAGGGTGGGTGTGGGTGTGATGTCAGGTTCAAAGAGAGACCCTGCTTCAAAACATAAGTCAGAGGGTGGGTGTGATGTCAGGTTTAAAGAGAGACCCTGCTTCAAAACATAAGTCAGAGGGTGGGTGTGGGTGTGATGGTGCATGTCTTTAAGCCTAGCACTCAGGAGTTCAAGGCTGACTGAGCTGTTCTACCTAGAGAATTCTAGGCCAAAAAGGTCTATATAGTGAGATGATACCTATAACTAGGTAGATAGATATAGATAGATACATAGACATGTAGATACATACATACATAGGAGAGGGATTGAGAAAGGCACCTGTTGGTTACCTCTGGCTTCCACACATATGTGCACATATGTTGACACACATATCACTGTAAAGTCCAAAGAGCTCTTAAAACAAAAGATGTTTTTCTTTATCTGCTCCAGAAAGATGCACACATATTTCCATGTGAAATAGTCAGTGTCCTTCAAGCCCACCCCAAATTCCTACCTCAGATGTTTGCCACATTTGAAAAGAAGGTAAATGTTCTAAAGCCTCACAGCCAATGTGACCCTGCAGAGAGCACCTTCGTTTGAAGCTGCCTCAAATGGCTGCGCTCACACACCTCAGTACACCCATGACATTTGCCTCAACTTAAGCAATATTTCAATGCAATATCCATGAAATAAATATTTCTGAACCCACTGTGGCCCTTTATCTTTATCTTAAAGGTTGAAGAGAGGAAAAGTACTGACATTTTCTTAGTTTTTCTTTTTGTATTTTCATGTCTTCTATCATGCAAAACACAGAGAGGAGGGGAAAGACACCACGAAGGAAAAGACAATTTCCAGCTAGCAGCCTCTTCAAAGCATCAATTTTCAATGTGACATTAACAGGGAAAGGAAATGATGAGGTAAATTTTTAAGTGCTGAGCTGCCACAGGGGGATAAAGATTTACATTAGTCCCTGGCATTAGATTTGACAGTATTAGGCACAGGATTTCTCTTTGACATTTTGAGGAATTTGAGGAGAGAATTCTGAGTGTGTAATAGTGTACCCCCCTGGCCCCTCATGAACAGCTCAGACGGGAGCACCTCTTCTGGTTCAAGCATCAGAAAGAGATTTCGCTGGGCTGGAGAGATGGTGCAGAGCACTGTCTGCTCTTCCAGAGGTCCCGAGTTCAATTCCCAGCAACCATATGGTGGCTCACAACCATCTATCCTGGGATCTTATACCCTCTTCTGGCATCCAGGGGTATATGAAGACAGATCACTCATATACATAAGATAAAAAAATAAATCTTTAAAGAGAGAGAGACTTCGCCAGCAGCAACACCTTGGGAAGCTCGCAGGAAGACAGGAGCTGCTATCACATTGGACTCTTACCATTTACTCTGGGGAAATGGAGAGGAATCTGTGACAGGAGAGAGAGGGTCCCAATCAGAGCTTGCTTCGTCACTGACTTCATCCAGACGCTACCACACTCTCATTCAGCAGAAAACCTCCAGGTGCCCGACTCCTCTCCCAGCTTGCAACCTTCCTTATCAGGCTGTGCATCCACGTTCTGGCTGCCTCCTCCAAGAGCCAGGGATAGTGATGGACAGCTCCTCAAAGTGGTCAAGACCCTTGGAGGGTTTCCCTTCTTATTGTTCCCATTGAGAACCACTTCTCCCTGCCAGTAGGGGGGAAACTGTCTATCATGATAATGACTATATTTGTCTGGCTCTTTTGCTGCTGTGTAATATGAAGACTCTACCATGAGGGGTGGAAGAGGCCCCATGGGCAAAGTGCTCGCTGCTGAAGCCCAGCACCAGGTAAACAGCTGGACTTAGGGGCAGCAGTGGGAGTTGGTTGTGGAGCGGACAATTACAGACCTCTGGAGCTCACTGGTGTTAAAAAATAATGTGGACGGCAATAGAGGAAGACTCTCCAAAATGCATCAGTATAAACATGGAGAAAAACACACACGTAAAATAAATATTACAGATGCCCATGTCTCATGTGTCATAGAAAGTAGTCTGCTAAACCAATGAAAGCAGACCACCCAGAAGCCACAACTGTATTGGGGAATTTATACAAAAGACATAAATTACTGGGTACACCCTGAAGTGCGTCTGTGGACAATCTCATGTGTGTGTGAACACCAGGGACTATAATCACGTGCTCTCAGATGGCTGGGAGTCATTGGGCAATGAGGTCTTATGTGACCCCTCATTGACCAGGGTGTCACTATACATGAATGCACCGAGGACAGGCAAAGCCATAGCTAGAGAATAGAGGCCAGTGAACGGGGAGGAGAGGAGAGGTGATCAGCGGCTTACTGACCATGCGGTGATGGAAATACAGCGGAATCAGATAACAGCGACAACAGCACAGGCTCTGAGCGTGCGACCGCCATGCTGTGCACACGCACAGATCTGAAAGAGCCCTTTGCTATGCCTGCATTCCATTTAAATGAACAATATCTTATTAAAACAAAAACACATTTTAACAAAAGAGAGAGGCGAAGAAAAAGGATGGCTATTTGAGCTTGTTTTTATTGTAATTTTTTAATTTTGTCTTGTTTTGTTTCTCTTATTGACACAGAGTCTCCTGCAGCCTGGACCGGCTTCCCACTTTCTGACTGCCTGTGTAGCTGAGGCTCGGCCTTGAACTCCTAATCCTCCCAAGTGCTGAAATTACAGGAGCATGCTACCACACCCAGAGTTTGTTTTTAGCAGAGTTTGGGCAAGGCAGAATTTTAAGACTTAACGAGCCAATGTAATCCTCTCCAGTTGCAGACCAGGAAGTCACGGCTTCAGCAGTAAGGCAGTCTCGGAGAGGAGGCGTGTAGGTTCCAGTGTGGCCCTGCCAGTCTCTTGAGTATGTGACAGTCTCCTGGGGCCAGCTTCCACAGCAGGAAAGCGAGACAGAAAACGCTCAGTGTGCAACTCCCAAAACTTCACCAGACCACTGGTGCTACAAAGCCAACCCACAGAGAGGGACAGCAGCTCAGAAGGGCTTCAGCACACGGTTCCAGGCAGGTCGGTCAAAGCAGAACTGATGAAACCAGGCAGTCTTTGTAACCTAACACTGTGGGGTTGGTAGACAGCACAGATCAGGGTCCAGGAGCAAGTCTGGGCAGGTGAGCTGCTGTGTACATAGCAAGCCGTTCGCCTGTTGTCTTGGATAAGTCACTGTGCAGAACGTATGTCCTAAGGCGTCCTCCCAGCTATGCATTGGTTCACAGTCTTCCCTCCGCAGAAGGAAGGGCTCCTGGAACAGCATGGGCAACACAGGATGTTTGCTCAGTTCCTGAGGTCTGCAGTCCAGTAGAGAGCTCAGAGCTCACAGAGATGAGCCAGGAGTCAAGCAAATTGCCCAAGGAAGTTTGTCCAGTCTCGGGGATGGAGATCCCTGCTAAAACAAAAGCAAAGCTGGACAGAAAATTAGAGGGTCCTCCTGTAGTGGCTTCTAGCCTCTCCCCAACCTACCAGGACCCAGCCTTCCACCTGGCAGACCAGAGTCCTCCCACCGTCCACTGTTAGGCCAGACTGCCCTTGGCCCAACACTGGCAAATTAATTCAGACACAATGGAAATTCTTGCCTCTTCAACTGAAGAAAGTTTATTTCACCCCCACTTATCTCCATGTGTCACTTACCTTCCTGGATGGTGAGGCCAGGGGCTCCCAGGAGGGATCAGCTTTCACTGCGAAGTCCTGAGTCTGACCCTCAGAGGACAGACGTGGGGTCTGGAGGGAGAGGCTGGTTGTAACTGACCCCTGGACAGAGTTCTGGGACCAGAAGTTCTCACATTGTCTATCTTGATGATCCGAGCGTGATTGGGCCCACATTCTCATACTTGGCTGCTGGCCTCCCGCTTCCTCCAAGTTCCAACACCCTTGGGTGCTGCCTGGTGAAATGTGCCACTCCCTTTCAGACTTCTGGTCCAGAGGTCGAGCTTTTGTTTCTGTTTCAGGATTTAGCTGTCTGTCAAAGGCAGTTTTCTGACCTTGAGAATTACCGAAGTATGCAGAGCGGCATGGAAGCATTAAGAGTAATTCCTCTTTTGGACAGTCCTTAGGGTTAGGAGAGCTGTCCTAACACAGGGGTCAAAAGTCATCAGTCCCTTTTCTCTTCAGAATGGCTCCTGATAAAGGAGAGGGACCTGTGTGGTTTCCAATGTCCCCTTCTTCTGGTAAACGGAGGTTTGGGTAATTTCATATCTGGTAACCTCAGTGCTGAATACAGAAAGCATGATGGTTGAACTACACAACTACCTAGGTTTCCTCTTGCTTTTCACTGTTCATGTGGCTTTCAACTAATTGGTATCTTCCATTTCCTGTGGAACCTAAAAAGACATCAAGAGAAAACTGGTTGGGATAGTTGGGGACACTATCGTCCATGACGTCCCCAGTGAACTGGGACTTGGGTGCTGGGTGCTCTCTGCTGGGAGGAAAGAAAGGTGTTCCCAACACATGAGCGAATTTCAAAGGTTGGAAACTCAAGAGAGTGGGATGCATTTTTTAAGACACCAGGAAAATTTGCTTCATTATAAGGTTTCCAGCCTATAAAGAGGCAAAGGGTAGGTTGGGAAGAGACTGGACATCTTATCAAGACCCTGAACTTCATTCTATGAGGAAGGGAGTGTCCAAAAGTCTTAGGGGAAAGAATAGACAAGCCAGCCTTCCGGTGCAGCCTACAGCCCACAGTACAAGGGAGGGTGGACCAGTGGGAAAGAAGTGGAGAAAGATCTGGCTGGGGGTTGGCTCAGCGGATGGCGTGCCATGGCCAAACCCGAGGAACCCACATGGTGGAAGGAGAGACTCCCAAAAGCTGTTCCCTGGTCCCAGCATAGACAGGTGAACCAGCAAAAATAAATAAGTGGGAGGTAATGGAAAGCAAGACAGGACTGAGAGCAGAATTCACCGGGAGGAAATTGCCCGAGGACAGTCAGATGTGTGGCTCCAGGCTCGGGTGTGAGTACACCTGCCAGGAGAGGGGCCCATGAAGCAGCTCAGGAAGTAGCTCTGTGGCTGAGTGGGACTGAAGTCAGCGATGATATCTTGTTGGCCCAAGCTAAGAGTGACAGCTCCCTGAGAGCAATAACAGAAGCACCACAGAGCAAGTCAGGGAGTAAGGATGGGAGGGGGACTGCCCGACAGTTTTTCTGTGCTGGTTTCCAAACTTAATGTATGTCTTCCACCTTCCAAAGACAGTTATCTTAGGCATAAATACCCCTTCTTTCTTTCCAATTCAAATGTTGATTAATATGCAAGAAAAACACAGGTTCTAGTTGTTACTAAATTAACCCCTACACACACCACAGAAGTAACTGGCAAATAGCTAGGGGAAAGTCTTCATCTGAGGCTGGAATTGCTGTTCTCATGTGCCCAGTTCATGCAGGACCTTCCCCTCCTCTGGTCACTGGAAGCATGGATTTGGCGCTCGCGACTTGGTATCAGGCTGACAGCAAGTTTCTGACTTCAGAAGTGCGACTGGTAGAATCAAGAGCCTGAGAACGGGCACCGCTGCCAGGAACAGCAGGGCAAGTTCACCCACTTCCAAGAAGGTCACTCAGTGTGAGAACAGGGTGAAGGCAGCTTGAAGCAGATTCTTGGCACTGCCACAGCCATGTCTGTCTGTTGCATAACTTGCAGCCTTCCGTTCCCTCCATTGTGAGCTCTGCATTGGCCTGGCATCTCCCAGTCTTCACCCGTAACCCTGCTTTCCAGCCACCTCATGCTCATCACTGCTTGTCAGGTGGCCTTTCCTCTAAGTCACTAGCCTTCTCTTTTTAACAGCTACCTGTGGAGAGTCCTATTTTTAACAAACAATTATAAGCTAAGAGCTGTCGTCTGTCAGGTTGTAAACGCTTGTTAAAAATAGGAGTCCTGGGGAAGCAGTCATTAGACAGCAAAAAGCTGGAAACAATAGGAAGAGCCACAGAGGGAGATGTTAATTCTGTCTGAATTCGTTCCTGGAGCTCCTCGTAGGAACAGCTGTGGTTGGCGGCCAGTTCCGGCAGGAAGGAGAGCTGTGGCCTTCACAAACACTTCACCTAGCCTTCAGGATGCTTCATCCCTGTGGGTACCTGCTCCAGTCCATAACCCGAGCAACGATTTTATACTCTTCAGACTTGCCTTAGCCTCGGGATGGGAAATACAGAAGACTGCCTCGAGAGCGGTGCGCACCTCAACAGGAGAATGTTTTGAAACATGAGCTGGCTTTTCTTCTGATTTCCTTAGCTCTACATGGACTGCCCCAAGTACCCCAGCACTTGAGGGAAGAGAACCCAGAAATTAGTTCTGTGCTACCATATTTTAGGGATGAGGAAACCAGGGTTTAGAGAGGTCAAACAACTTGCCCCAGATGAAGTGCTGGGAAAGGGCTGGGCCCTTCCAGAGCCTGCCTCTAACTGGAGTTTCTTCTGTCTCCTGCCTGTCACTCAGAATGTCCCTATCAGGGACTGGCTGAATTCCACCCTCTCAGCAGCGCCCCTGCCAGGCTATCTGCTGCAAACCACAAATGGTTGGATGGCTCTGAGAGCTTGGGTTTTTTTCCAGTTGGTCAAAGGTTACAATTGTTCCATGGCCCTTGCCCAGGGTACCCAACACCCTGCTAGGACACCTTGGGTAGCTGTTAAGACTTAGGAAATAAGAGAAGTGAGAGCCAAGACTGTAGATTCACAGATGGAGGTCTCATTTAACCCTTGGGTTTCATCTGCATTCCTTCTCAGGCCCAGAGCCCCACTGGCTCTTCTCACACATGTGCTTTTTCTCTGGAGCAGGTATCCCCAGTCCTGCAGGATATTTCCCTTGGAGAAAATCAGAATGCCACATTCACAGAATACTAGGACATAGCAGTTCAACGGAGCAGAAGGCCTTTAAATAGCAATGCTTCATGTGCCAGATTCCACATCTATCGGCTGGGGGAGGGGACAGAGCCCTACTAATGGCCCAACACTCAGACATGGCAGAAAGCATCTCTGAAATGCTGCTTGCTAGGTGTTTGTTGAAGTCTACCCAGGTGCCTGTACCGCCTACTAACATGCAAAGCCATTCCCCAGGGATCCAACATGGATGCACCCCAAACAACACAACAAATATGTGACCCTCAAACAGCACAAGATCATATGTGTGACCCCTAGGGACTCCAACCTGAATGTACCCCAAACAACTCAGCAACATATATGTGTGATCAAGAGTCCAGGCTGAAGAATGTGGTTCCACTAGTGAAACTCTCTTGTGTAATTATGTGTCTGACACAAACAACTTTAAGAGAGTTCCTATGTGCTCTGATAAAAGCCAGTGTTTTTCAGGCCTAGGTGGATGGCTCAGTGGATAAAATGCCTAGTGCGTAAGAGAACCTTCATTCAGATTCCGAGAATTCACATAAAAAGCTGGATGTGGCAGTATGCGCCACAGCCTCAGCCTCTGGGGAATAAGTAGGAACAGGGACAGGTGGGTTCCTGAGGATCATTGGCCGACCAGCCTAGTTGAATCAGTCAGCTTCAGGCTCCCTGGGAGACCTTGTCTCAAAAAATAAAGGTGATGAGCAATTGAGGAAAGTCACCTGTGGTGCTTTGAATGAGATGCCGCCCCCTCTCCCCAACCCCAAAGTCTCTGGCATTTGAAGACAAAACAAAGCAAAGATACCTCAAAGCCTGGCTCTCAATACTTCTCCAGCAAGGACAACATCCTAAACCTACAAGAGCACCACCAAGTGAGAACCAAGTGTCGAACCACCCAAGACTGTAGGGGACACCTGACTCAGACCGCGCACGTGCACACACTCCTCAACATTTTCCTTTTTTTTTTTTTTAATGTCTTTGAAATGTAATAAGAAAACTTGGTCATTTTAGCTACAAGTGACTTCTGTTGTGAATAAAAAAGTTTCCCATCAGATGCCCACCCTTCCTCAGACCTTATTTTACAAGTGCCTCTCACTGTCCTGAGGGCGTGCCTTGGGAACCCTCCCTGCCCCTGAGATGCCCCTGCTGGGGGCCTGCAGCCCACAGAGAGAATTCTCAAGCTTCTAGGGGGAATGTTCATGAACCTCACAGCCTGCCTCAGACTTTGATGAGGAAAGGGCAGGGGTGCACAGAGCTGCTGCATTCCTCCTTGCTTGCAGGGCTCCAGATAACTTTTTCCATGGAGCTGTCCAACCCTGTCCCTGCAAGACCTGTTCTTTTTTTTCTTTTCTTTTTTTTTTTTTTTTAAACAAGTCAGTAAACTAACTAGAACTTCTGTCAAGTCCAGTGTCTCTATATACATGGGTACAAATTTAACCTGACATGTTAATTTCTTTCTAGAAAACAATTTATATTTATAGGATCTCAGAGCTGGATGACCTTAATGGTCACCCAGGTCACAGACCAATCTCATGTGCCTTCGGATCACGTCTAAAGAAGTCTGATTCCCTGAGTGGCCCTGATGAGGAGCCAGACCCTCTGTGCCTCTCATCCCACGGGGGCAGCTGGGTCCAGAACTGGCTCATCTGTCTGGGTAGGGTAGCTAGGTTCTCTGGGGTAAGAAAGGCAGAATCTAACCCTCATGCTTGGAGCTGAGGGTGTGGTTTAGTGGTGGATCCCAGGATTGGAAAAGAAAGTCCCATATTAAGGAAACATTTTGGTGTTATTAACTCTACTTCTATTTTAGTTTCATTTCCTTTCATTGTGGCAAAATGCTCTAACAAAAGTCCCTCTGCAGAGAACGGGTTAATTCTGACTTACAGCTCATCTATCCCCGTGGTGGGGGGAGTCTGAGCAACAGGCTTTTGTGGGAGCCATTTGCATTCCCAGAAGATAGAGGGAAATACATGCTCTTGCTCAGCTGGCTTTCTGCACTCAGGGCACCCCCAGGGTCCTGCCACGCATGGTCACCCCACCATAATCAATGCAATCAGGGTGACCTCCACAGGCCCACGGTGCACCTCCAGGTGATTCAAGGGTCTGTCAAGTTGACAATACTAGCTGTCACAAAACCCACCTGGGTAAAGCTTGACAGGCTCTTGAGTTCCAGAGTCCACACAGCACGCTGCCAGAATGTTTTCACAAACCCAAGAAAGAACTGGGGAGGGACAAAATGGCCGTTTCAAGAGAGAGATTAGAATAGATTGTTAGCGTGGGGAACTAGAAACTGATTTGTTTTGGTCACGAAGTAGCTATAGTTATCTGTCTCCGTACTTCTCTTTTCTTTCTAGAAAAGTCTACACTTGTGGAAAGCCCAGCGTTTGTAGTTTCCCTTTAAATAGATGCAGAATCAAAAGGTGCTGTGGCCAGCCACCCGTGAAACAGGATGAGGAGCTGCCAATCACAGGGCTGGAAGAACAGCCAGCACAGGATGGAGGCAGACGTGAAAAATGAAGGAAGAGAAAGCCAGCAGACTGCAGCAGGGACACCAGGAGGACGTGGTCTTGTAGTGTCTGTCTGGGACATTCTGTGTAAGGTCTAACCAGCGAGAAAGCTCTCATCCACTTAGTGACAAGTTCGGCCCAAGCTGCAGATGAAAGCAGGGGAGAGATGTGATATGCAATGAAGGCCTGATGTAGATTAGGTCAAATCAGTGCTGAAGCCACAGGGGAGAGATGTGATATGCAATGAAGGCCTGATGTAGATTAGATCAAATCAGTGCTGAAGCCTCAGTGCATTTATCTCGAACCTTCTGCCTAAGCCAGTGAGGTGTAGTGAGCAGGGGCCTCGGGGTGGTTCAGTCAGTGAAGTCTTCATGTTGTAGCCCAGGGGCGTTCACTCTGCCCCTGTTACTTGTTCATTTACTTACCTATCATTTATTTATGTTTCCGTGCATGTGTGTTTATGGTTTTTGTGTGAGTATGCATGCACATGTAAGCATATGCAGACCTGACACAGATACTGAAAATCTTCCTCAGTCACTGTTGCCCTTGGTCATGGTCTTTCATCTGAACTCAGAGCTGTCGAGCTGGCCATTTTGTTCTTGTGTGTGTCCTTCAAGCTTTGAAATTACAGTATGGCTGCCATGCTCACTCAGCATTTACCTGGGTGCTGGGATTTGAACTCAGGTCCTCATGTATTCAAAGCAATCACTCTGCCCACTGAGCCATTTCCCCAGCCCTCCTCGTTTCCAACTGCAATTTCTTAGCAACATCTTCTGAGATCTTAAAGTACCTGTGACAACTAGCTTTAAAACCACTAAAAAACAGGATGCTTACTGGAGGGCAAAAATTCCTGACACTGAAAGATTAAAGTGTTGGGAATTATGGATAAGAAGAAGACATTAAAAACGCATAGCGTAGTTCACAGAGAACCACTGGACCTCTGATTTATCAAATCAAAAGACATTTGAAAATTGCAATCAACAAATTTTTGGTTGATTTCAAGAGATTATTTTCTTTGAATGAACATACTTTCATGGTGAAAAACAGCTTTTTATTTTTCTGCTTCTAGAAGTGAAAAATTCCACAAGTTTTATTCAAGTAGGGAAAGTCAAGCACTGCCATTTTCCCTGTGTGCAGTTTTAGGTTCCCTGTGCTGGAACTTGCTTCAGTTTTCTGCCCTTTCTGTCACCAGCTATAGTTTCTTCACCCAGACAAAGTCTCCCTCCACCCATAAGTCACGTGGGCCAGTGGTCTAGAGGGATGGCTCATTGACCATATTTTTCCTGCGGTTTCTTCTCATTCTTTCATTACTTCATTGCAAAAAGACAGTATTTTTTTAAGGACCTCACGCTGGCAAACAGGAGTTGACTTATTAGACCATCACAACTTTTTGGAGTCTTCAGGTCTGTGATGTAAACTCCAGTTTGTTTTTTAAAGGTTTTCACAATCCACTATGTAAACACTTGTATTTGCATAATTTCCAAAACACAAGCTTGGAAGCCACAGCCCTTTCAGCCTTACAGTCAGTCATGTGGACACCAGGGATCCATCTGCAGGTTTGGATTCCAACATGTCAGTCTGTCATCTTCAAACTCAGGGAACACTGGAACATGGAAGGGGGACCAGAGCATCTAAAGCTGCAGTCTGCTTCAGAGGGAAGTCCTCATTCCTAAAGAACTTGACCTTTGTCAAGTTGGAGTTAGACTCCAGGGGGCCAGGTGAGGTGGGCCTTTGCACTGGCTTTAGCTTCTCTCATGTGCCTCTTGTTCTGCACAACTCTCTTCCACCAGTCAATGCTGACTTTCTGAAGGGTGAGGGTCGGCAAAATCAATACTCTGGTGGCCATCCCACCTGGAGTGTTTCTACACCCAGGTGGCTGGTGCCACTGAGATCCCACCCAGCATGACAGCTTCTAGAACGGCTTGTCTATCCTTGGTGTGGGCTGCAGGGGTGGCTGCCAATGCTTTGGGCTTTGCTTGACTTGGACTCCATTTTAAGGGAGGATGTGGTAGACAGAAAGGAGAGCACTTGACACATTCTGATGCCCAGCGGCAGCTAAAACCGAAGAAGAGGGCCACCAGAAGCCCCTTGAACAAGCCCTCTGCCAGGTGTGCCAACTTGCTTTACATAGCTCCATACATTTCTCCAAGGAGAATCCTGCTTGAATTTTTGCTTAAATCATCTGGCTAATTTGTTGAGCTCTTCTAGATGTTCCAGTTTCACTGAAGAAGAGCTTTCCCTTGACACCTGATGGGCTTTCACACACACACACACACACTCTAGGGATTGAACCAGGGGATTTACTGGTACATGCTAGACCACCACTTTACCACTGAGATCCATTCTAACCACCAACTGCCCCTCCATTTTTTTTTTTTTTTTTTTGAGTCCGAACTCAGTAGTCTGGAATTCACTGTTTAGCCCAGAGAGACCTTGAACTTTTGGTGCTCTTGTCTCAACCTCCCAAGCAGCTGGGATTACACTTCTCAGGCTCAGTGCAACTGCAACTATCCCTTGAATGTTTCTTTTTATTGCTGCCTCTGTTCATTTTACTAACCACTTCTCTTCGTTTTCATCATTCAAAGCTTAAATAGAGACAATAAAGGGAAAGAATTTCAAACAAGGGGTGGGTCAGATGCCATTGGCGCCCGTGGGAGCTGTCTCCCTCTGTCCTGCCTGTCAGTCACACCCATTTTGGCTCCGGAGAACCCCTTAACCTTGAATACAGTTTTCTGGGAGAAAACTTAATCCCACACCTAAAATCATTATTCTTGGCAGCTCAGTTTTTTGAGAGAGGCTAAAATTTTCTCTCAGGAGGTGGGACCCCCAGCCCCACAGATGGCTCAGTGAGGCCTGTAGCTACCCTCTATGACCTTCAGATGAGAAAGCACACCAATTAAAATTCTTGTTCTTTCATTTGCATAACTTTCTCACGCCGAGGTGATTGAGGGGAATGCTGGCTAGCCATTCTCCTCCCATCTTTCCATTCGGGCTTCTTGAAGAGTCAACGTAGCTATATAAGGAGTGGACCATGGTTTGATTCCACGTGGTTTTCATCATGAAGCATACATCAAATGCCATCTCTCTGGGAATGCCTACCACACACAGACGTAGGTGCGCTCGCCTCATAGGTGTCCCAGCAGCTGTGGTGGCATGTTCACATAGCGCGGAGGGAGTGGATAGGGAGGTGGGAGGTGCTCCAGTTAGAGGATCTGAGTTCAGGTCCCTGGCATCCTCACAAAAAGCTGGAGGAGGCTGCAAGTGCCCATGGTGTCAGCCCTGGCAGACACGGAGGCGGCTCTGGGCCTAGCCAGCTTAGTCAAAAATTGATTTTTGGTTAGGGATTACTAGGAGACCCTGTCTCTGGGTGATAAACTGGAGAATGAGAGAAAGCATGTTCCGTGACCTCCCCCTGGAGGATAGCCTCCTCAGGCAAGCATGGATACTCGGCCTACTGTCCACCAAAAATAAACAAATAAAACAACTTCAAGAAAACCAAAGTGGGCAAAGAATGTGGAGACACCTATGAAAGCCTGCCTGACCAGTCAAGGGCACTTGATGCTAACGCTGGGGGCCACTCTCAGGCAGAGGCCTGCCAAGGCCTTATGGAATATTTGGGAATGTTAAATAAGTGTCTGGGGTACTACTAACTCAACAAATTTACCTTTCACCTTCTCTTGAGTGACCTTTAAAAGCAGCTTGTGTTCGGTTTGGGAAAGGCTGGGAACTGTGTTAATTTTAGATGAGCTATCCTTAATGAGTCTGTGCATGTAAGGTGTGAGGAAACTCAGCCTTTTAAGCACACCACCCTAGGCAGTTTCACACAAGCACACGGCATACAGCCACAAATAGAGAAAGAATGTTCCCCCGGGTCTTTGCGGCAGCCCTTGCCTGTCATGCCTGTTCACTCAGTGTTCCGTTGCCTAGAATGTGACAAACGCAGACACTTGCACACCGCTGTGGACTTCCACTTTCACTTGCTACTAAGTACCTGAGAACCGCATCTACTATAGGAGGCTGCTTTCGGTAGCTGAGTACATGTGCCAAAGTGTGTTTATCCACACGCAAGTGGAAGGACATCTGTACGGTGTCTACATTTTTGGCAGCTGTGGACAGAAACGTTCTAAGCCTCCATATTCAGGTTTATGTGTGAGCCGACATCTTCATTTGTGTGCAAATCTAACTCGATCCTAACTACATGACTGCTGGCCCATAATAAATGCATGTTTGGTTTTGTGTTTTAAGAAGAACACCCTGCCAAGCTGTTTTCCAATGTTATTGTCCCATTTAGCATTCCCACCAGCAGTGCACAAGGGTTCCAGCTTCCCTGTACGTACTTGCCAGCACTTGGCATTGTCATTTTGAAAATGTTTAGCCATTTTAGTCCGAGTAGAACTGAATCTCATTGTTGTTTACTCTCCATTTTATCTTGCACAATATTAAGCACATATTTTTATTGAACTGGTAAGTGTTTAGCTCTGCTTCAGCCATGCACAACCAGCTCACCATTGCTCTCCGGGTGACACATGTCTAGACGCATCTTGGTGTGTCAGTGGGGGGTGTCTTCCTACTAGCTCCCAGGGCTGGAGGCCATGGATGCTGCTATCCACATCATGGCCTGAGGAACAGGCTCCGTAAGGGATTCCCACACCAGCACTTCCTGGAAGGTTGTCAGGAAGAGTCAGACGTTGGCCAGTGTGAGGGTTACAGAGGCTCTGTGTGCTGTGGAACACTCACGTGAAATAAAAATGGGCCTAGGTTCTGACTCAGCCCTGAGAGCACACACAAGAAAGATGTCACAGGTGGTATTTAAGAACATATGTGTATGTACATATATGCATGTAACAATTCATGGAGAAAGAGACCATCAATATGAAAGAGAGTAAGAAAGGGTGTATGGGAGGGTTGGATGGAGGAAAGGGAAGAACAAAATGATATATTATAACCTCAGAAAACAAAAGAAGTGATGAAAACCTCTCTAGGAAACACTTCCCTGGCCACTGCTATACACATTTTAAATGTGAAACCTCAACACATATCTGGGTACCCAGGCTCTTGCCAGCTTGGGTCTTTGCCTGCCACACCTGTGAGTAGACACCAGCTCCTAGAGGCTTTCCTGGGCAGAGACTTGGAGTACCAATGAGCCCAAAGCTAGCTACACTTGCATCATAAACCCCTGAAAACTCTACTCGGGAGGCCCCTCTCAGCAGCCCTCCCATCTCAGTCTTCAGCTATAAAATGAAAGGCAAAGAGAACAGGCTATCGCTGTGGCCACTGGTTGCACTTACATGCTTTGCTTCCAAAGGACCTTTGGGCGCCATTCTGCTACCCAGCAATACAAGGACATTCAGGAGCCATTGTATGTGCACCAAAGGCCTATGTGGACCTAAGAAGCCAGGCCTCTAAACACCAGAAATAAATTTTACAAAGAAAAACAATCAAGGGACAATGTGCCCATTTAGGAAGACTGTGACTTCCTTCAGCAACTGCTTAGAGAATTTACTCATTTTAAGATTCAGATTAAGCTTAATGCAGAAAGAGAGCCCTCTCTGGTCTGTGGGGCCTAGAAGTTTACCTTCAGAATGAATGCAGAAAGAGCAGGGAGAGGCTGGGAGATAGCTTCCTCTGGAAAATGCCAACCATACAAGTATGAGGATCTGAGTTCAAATCCTCAGCATCCGTTTAAAAGCCAGAAGCTAGTAAAGCATGTCTGTGATCTCAGCTGTGGGGGAGGCATAGACAGGCAGATTTCTGGGGCTCACTGGCCAGTCAGTACAGCTGAATCAGCAAGCTCCAGGTTCATTTAGAGACCCCCTGTCTTAGTAAGATGGAGCGTGACTGAGGACGACCATACACACACACTCTCTCTCTCCCTCTCTCTCTCCTTCACTTGCACTCAGCATGGGGGTACACACAAAGAGGTAGAAAAGACAAGGGACCGCTTGCTTCCTAAAGCCAAATATTGCTCTGAGACATTCTCATAACTGTTAGTTGTGCAAAGGAAAGCTTGGCTCAAGGACAGCTGAGTGGCTATCCCTCTCGGCTCTCTGCCAAAGGCTTTGGTAGACAGGCAAGAGGCTGAGGCTATGGCTCCTGTCCTTCTGGAGTCCATCTTGGCACAAAGAAATGCTGGAGGGTCACCCTGTGATTGCTGAGTCATCAGTTAGCTGCGGCTCATAAGCCCAGACTACCAGCCCCTCGAGGGCCCACAACCTTTGCACGGACACCCCGACACAGCAAGCCCTGTGCTCTGCTGAGTGCTTCTCAATCTTCCATCGATTAATGACATTTTTTCAAACTCCTAGCTCACTGCCGATGAATGCCTCGGTAAGGCACATGAAATGATGCCTGCATGCCACAGCAGTGCCAGATTCTTGTGCAAGATTTTAAACGCTTTCTCTCAACGGCTACGGTCATCTCATTGTTGACTAATGAGAGCAATAACATCCCCTAGAGCAGCATGGGTCATGGACCACAGTTTGGCAACGAGGAAGGTGTGTAATGCCTGTAGTGACTAAGAGAGCCTGAGCCCAGTTCACACTCAGTTCACCAAGTGAGTCCTACCAAGTCCTGGAGCTGCTGCAGTTACCGCCTGAAGAAGTCACCTGTCCTCAAGCCCCACCCACTCATGCTGCTGCCACCCACAACCTCTTCCTCCAGGTCAGTCACTGGGTGAGTGGAGAAGTCAAGGCGGAAAGGGAAGCCCCTCAAAGGCAGGTGCAGGGCCCTGGAGTGACCCAGACCCTTTCAGAAAGAATCCACAAGGGTGTGGCTCTGCTCGACTCTTTTCACCAGGGTCACCTCGGATTGACTCCTCCCCTGCCTGCCGCTCTGTGAGCTGAGACTAGCTGGCTGGGTTCTTCACCTCCTGTGTTTGTCACTGGGTGGAACCCCACACAGCGTCATGGTGAGCCACTTCACCTACAACCTGGTACTTCTCTAATTAGATTTTTAAGTTCACTCAAGTATGGCCCACGGTAGAGCTCATCTCCTGCCTCCCACCTCAGCTGCAGCCTCGGCAGCCCTCATCACCATAGGTCCTTGCCATTCTGCGGCCAACTGCAAACCAGTGGCCTGGACAGAAGTCACCAATTCGCAGGCATCCCTAGGTTTCTATCTCTCCAGACAAAGCATTTTATTAAAAACAAAGGGGGGGGGGGGTGGAGGGCGAACTGTCATGGTAAGAACTCTGCTACAGCTTGGGTTGAAACTTCATTACAAATACCACGGAGCAACTGAAAGAAGAAAGGGGAGTTAGCGTTACCAGCTCTGAGGTTGAGAGAGAGACACAGACACAGAGGCAGAGAGACAGAAAGAGATAGAAAGAAAGACAGAGACAGAGAGACAGAGAAAGACAGAGAGGGAATGAGAGAGAGAGAGACAGAGGCAGAGAGAGACACAGAGGGAACGAGAGAGGGAGCGCACACCCAGATGCTCCCTGAGTGTCCTAAAGCTTGTGAGCAGTGAGGAAACATCATGCAGGACGTGGCTACAGAAATTCTCTCAGTGACTCATGATTTAACTGCTCTCATGAAAGAACACAAAAAAGAAGTATTCAGTGTGTTTAGGTCACAGTGTGGAATTTTTAGCTCTGGTATCAGTGTTGTGGTTTTCGATTACCCAATAGGACACGAATTAATTTGACTCAGATGAAGTTGTCTTACCAAGTTGGAGAGTTTGGTGCCTGCTTTCCTTCCTGTCACTTTGACATAAGCCTCTGAAAAATCAATATTGAAGTTGCGATATGGTCACCAGAACTGCCCCTCAACTCATCTTTCAAGCCACTTTTCTGACTTCCATCTAACTTCGTATTAAAATCTTCTTTTCTAAGATACTCGTTGAGCAAGAGAGATAGTCCACTGGACAAGAGACACTGCTCTTCAAGCATGAAGACTGAGTTTGTGTGTCCAGATCACACACAAAAAAAACAAGCCCACCTACGTATGCCTATAGCCCCAGCCATGGCTGGATAGAGAACAGGCACATCCGGACAGCTTGCTCTCCAGTCCTCAAAAGGGGGCGGAGCTTCCAGCTTCAGCTCAGTGAAGAACAGCAAAGAGAACAACAGAGACACAACGTCCTATTCTGGACTCCACAGTACACATGTAACACACACACACACACACACTTTACACAGCTCTCTGAACAAGAGTATTTTAGAAAAGAGGACTTTAATACGAAGTCGGCCTTATAAAATAAGACCCTCAGCCACATCATTCTTTCCCTTTATTTATAAAAGGTCCTGAAAGGGTGGTTTATTAACCACAATCGATGGAAACAGTAGCTTCTGTCTCAGACCTAGCAGGTGAATCTTCTGTCTTGGTTACTCTGATAACCTCTCATAGCACAATCTGACCCCCATCCCTGCAGGCTCCTGTTCTCCAAATTCCACCTTGGTGCTGCATGGTGGTCACCTTCCCCCGTGCCCGCTCTACTTCACTTCCCCACTACTGAGGTTTAGAGAAAAGCAAACGGCACAGCCTGGGGAAGATGCAACAGAAGACATTGTGGGAAACGGCAGCGTTTTTTAGTCTGTTGGTGTGTGTGGTGAGGTACATGTGTTTTGCACACGTATGTGTGAAGGTGACCACACACAAATGTGTAACCCAGAGATCTCCATCAGGCTTCTTTTTAAAGTGTTCTCTTATTTCTGGACCTCTCACTGACCTGGTCCTCACTGACTCATGTAGACTGGCTGGCCAGAATGTCTCAAGGATCCTCTGGTCTTTTCCTCACAGCTCTGAGATCGCAAGCATGTGCCTGGTTCTAATGTTGGTGCTGGGGATCTGAATCAGGCCACCATGCTTGCACACTAGCTTATCTATTCTGTTATCTCCCCAGACCAGGCCTGTTTAAATTAATCCACTGAGTGTATACGGAAGGAGGGTACACACGCCATGACGTGAGCTGGGAGCTCAGAAGAAAACTTGTAAGAACTGGTTGTCCTTCCTCCGTGTGGATTTCAGCCGTCAAACTTGGGCCTGATGGCAATACCTTAACCTACGGAGTTACCTCCCCAGCTCTGCCCACGCTTTAACACACAGGAGAGGCATGGAGAACATCATCCATCACTGTGCCAAAGTGGGCAGGGTGCAAAAGCCAGAAAGAAAGGGTAGAAGCTTCTGAGGGTAGCAGGGCAGAGTCCAGGAGCCTTCCTGACACCTCTAACGGCAGGAGCGGCCTTGCCCTTTCCTGCTGTATGTGCATGTCCTGCCTTCCTGGGTGAGGAGTCTGGTTGCACAGCACTGATCCGTTTGTTCAGGTCCAGGGCAGCCCCATGCCCTAGTTACTACAGATACATATGAACAGGGTCTCAAAGCCTGTTTGCAGCTTCTGCTGTGCCCACTAGCTGAGCATCTACACTCCTGGTACCATGTTCAACAATTACTTTGTTTCCTTCCACCTCTAGTGGCTGCTTGTCTCTGAAATAAATTTGGGCCTGCAGCCAAACCGTCCTGAATGCTCCCACTCTCCCCTGAAATACTTTTGAGCTGATTTGCTTCTGTCAGCATTCAGGTTGAGTCCTTTCTTTCTATCTTTGTTGATTCGATTTTGTTTTGTTTGAATATGTAAATCGTTTGTGTGCTTGACCAGAGACTCCATCTGTTGCTTCACCACTGCCTGGCTGAACCATTCCTAACAGGCAGTTATGGTGGAGTTTTGAGGGACTGATTGCTGATAATGATTGGGGATTATGTGGAGCAGGGTTGAGTCAGTGAGAGAATGTTACATGGAGATCCTGTAAGGTCATGCCTTTGACATCCATTCATGACCAAGTCCCACATGCTCAAAAGCCTCAAGCTATCTAAGGGCATGTACCCAGATGGCAGCCTTGGGAAGCCCTAAAGGAAGGGTACAGCATCTGGGATGCCACTCAGCGGAAACCTGTCCCCAGGGCTTTGACCTTGATGGAGTATTGGCTGATGAAGGATTTTTAGGAGCAGTACCTGCAAAATAAATTGCTCAAGACAAGTGTTGCTTCCTCCTTTGTGGGTGAGGCTGCAGCAGGAAGGAAAGGGCTAACCTTCCTCCAAGGTCAAGGCAGATCTGCACATACGGCGCTTCTCTGGTGCAAAGAGGGCGGTGGTTTTTAGAGGAGCCTGGCAACAGAACGGCAGCCAGGATGCCCTCTCCATGGAGAAGAGATAAGAACAATATGACTCATTAAATAAATCATTCTGAGAAAAAGTCTCTGGTTAGCACACAGTCTATTTGCTCCACTTTTTAATTATACTTATCAGTCATAAAATCTTTCACAAACTATTTACATAATTGGCCATAACCTGTAAATCCATGGCTGATAGACAAGCTACTCTTTGAGTCAAATATCTTAAAATTCCCAAGAAATTCTGATGCAGTTTGCTACATGAAGTGTTCTTTTCCTCTTTCCACTCAGTGAGAAGTTTCATGAGTCGTCTGTGGGGTGCTTTGCCAGTGCCTCCTACTAGCACTGCCTGGTCGTTTGTGCTGGTTGGGAGGAGCAGTTTCCAGGAAGGGAACTTAGCCCAGGAGCTGGGGGACCCCAAGATGTCCACTGCTTGGTCCAGCTGATGCACAGATGTACCGATTGAGAGGAATGCAGATGGAGAGTGGGTTAACATCGCTCCCCTTTGAATGTTGAAGACATCTTTCTGACCTCATGATGCAGTTAGAGGAGAATGGAACCCATCTACAGCATCTGTTCTCACCTAGACTCAGTAAGTCTGTGAAAGCTCCAATCCAGAAATAAATTAGAGTACTTAGAGATTAAATGCCTAGCCTGAGCCACAGTGTGAGGTCCAGATCTAGCCATTCTAGACTGTTTTCATTTTCTTTTCAGTGTCTCCTTCAACAGAAGCTATAGAAAGACTCATGATCACATATGACAAGGCAAGGTCTAGATGCAAAGGTAACAGGCATTGGGCATGGTTGACCAGTTGTCTATTGCTGCATAATAAACTACCAATTCTTTACTTGCTCAGAATTATGTGATCAGACACGGCTGAGTTAGTGTTTCTTCAGCTATTCATGCTCCTGGACTCATTGATCTGGCATTGATTTCTTCTGGGGCTAAGACATCCTCACACATCAGCAGCCTGGTGTCAACTGTCAGCTGTGTCAGATGGTTTCTCACAGGAAGGCCATCTTCTGAAAAGGCTAGCCTCAGTCTTTTCAAATTTTCTTTTTTCTTTTTCTTTTCTTTCTTTCTTTCTTTTTTTTTTTTTTTTTTTTTTTGAGACAGGTTTTCTCTGTGTAGCCTTGGATGTCCTACGCTCACTTTGTAGACCAGGATGGTCTTGAACTCACATAGATCTGCCTGCCTCTGCCTCCCTGAGAATGGAATTAAAGGAGTGCTCCACCATGCTCAGCCTTCAAATTTCTTATATCATGTCTGATGGCATCCTATTGGCCCAAGCAAGTCACATGCTGGACCCAGGATCACCACAGGAAGAAGTTATCTAGGTTGTGGGGTGGAATTTACTGAGGTCAATGACTATGGTAATCTCTCAGCCAGTCTCACGAGAAGATAAGCTATGGACATTCAAATCAAAATGAGAACACAAGGCTTGCTCCTGAGTCCCAAGGCCCCGGCCTGGACTCTTATCTGTCCTCACCAGTCTGGCTCCCACGTACTAGCTGCCTCTTGGTTCCCAGCAAGTTTTAGTGACTCAAAGCATCCTAGAGATGTGAACTCTGAGCCTCTGACTGCTTTGCTCCTGAGCGAGCAGTTCTTGGGTGTTTGTTTTGTGTTCCTGACTAGCTTAAAAATATTGTAAAATAAAATATGTACCTGATAAAAGATATATAAATACTGCATAGAATAAACAACTAAAAATAAAAGTCCTGCTGCCCCATTTTATCATTTACTCTGTGGATTCTTTTTTTTTTCCCCTTCTGAAGACATCTCAGGGTGATCTGAGCTCCCAAGTCTTTCTCATTTCCTGCTCAGGACTTCAACGCTGCAGGATTTCTTTGGGTCTGCAGATGCAGAAGGCATGGTATGGGCTGCCCAGTGTCTGCAATATTCCACGGTCTCCTTCTTTGTCCCTCCAGCTGGCATCGGCGTTGAAGTTTGTTGGCTTCAAGACTCTTGAGCAGGGGTCACCTCTTTCCCACTGGAAGTGCTCCTGTGGGTTGGTGCAGATGGCTTTGCCATCCTTAGCCAGCTTTGTGCATGAACTTACACGTAGGTGACCCCGGAGCTGCAGCAGACAGTGAAGTGTTGTGTGGGAAGCATCTTGGCATTCTGACATCTGCTGCCTAGGACTGAGTTTTTGTTTCATATTCCAATCAAGATGCATGCTGCCTATCAAATAAGCGGTATTCATCTGTTCTGGTCACACAGCCTGCGCCCACTCCAAAGAGTTAAACACTACACTCCAGAGCAAGCAGACAGGGGACAGGTGTGTGAGGCCACACGCCCAGGTGGCACACAGCAGGAGCAGGCAGGCAGACACTGCCACAGCCTCCATGTGGAGACTGTCCTTAGGACAGACTGGGAGCAAGGGCATCATCAACAGGCTCTGAGAAGATGGTGCGCTTCCTCACTTCAGACAGGGTGGGCCCTGCTGTGGAGGAGCATGTGCCATGCCTGTAGGCCTGCCAGCAACATTATCAGGAGGTTCTCACCAACCCTCTCTGGGAGCTCAGTTGCGGATCATCTGCCTCAGTAGAGAAGGTTACACAGATACAGAAACACACAAGTAGGTTTTCACTTTGGGTGAACCACTCTGTTCATGGTGACGGTTTCGGTGATTCAAAGCAGACCTTCTTGTCTGCCTGAAGCCCCACATTACAGCCCTCTCCTTTCCCATGTCTGCCCCAGGCTTTTGCCAAGCTTCACTGTGGAGAGTGAAGAGCCTTAGCGTAAGTTTAATAAGGCTTATTTATGCCTGTTCTCGGGACAGACCGACTTCCTGGTAATGCCTGACGCACCCTCTCTAGGAAGATCCTGACCATTCCCAGGAAAAACAAAAACTGTAGAACCCTTTCATGCTTCAGAGTGCCTCTTCCGCAACCCTCTCCCTCTGTTTCTCAGTCGGTTTTTCAATCTCCTTTTGAATTAGTATTTGTTATTAAAGGATCTCATCATCTCTCTTTAAGCTTCCTTTTGTTTCTGGGAGAATTTCTTCACTTTCTCCTCCCCCTACATAGTGAAAATCCCCCCTGGGGTTTGTAGTTTGGCAGTCACAGCTTTCATTTTCTCAAGGATGCCTGGATTGCTTCTCAAACTGTCATATCCGCTTAGATCTTACTGACACCATCAATTGCCCTGAGTCTCCTCCACAGGGGAACTATTTGCTCAGTTCCTCAGAAAGATTTGGTGATGGTTAGCTTTAATTGTCAATGTAGCACAAGCTAGAATCACTAGGAAGAGAATCTCCAAGAAGGATTGTCTATATCAGGTTGGTCTGTGGGGGACTGTCATCAAATAATTGCTATGGGTAGACCCAGCCCACTGTGGGCAGGACAATTCTCTCTTTCTCTCCCTCTTTCTCTCTCTCTCCTTCCTTCTTCTGCCTGTCTTTGGTTTTTTTGTTGTTGGTTTTTTGTTTGTTTTTTGAGACAGGGTTTCTCCGTGTAGCCCTGGCTGTCCTGTACTCACTTTGTAGATCAGGCTGTTCTCAAACTTACAGAGATCTGCCTGCCTCTGCCTCTCCGAGCGCTGGGATTAAGGGTGTGCACCACCACAGCCGGCTGGCAGCACTGTTCTTTAGGAGGGGTCTTGAATTATGTAAGAGTGGGGCACTCACGTGGAGCTTAAGTGAGCAAGTACATGCCTTTAGTACCCTTTGCTCTTGATGGGTCTGTGACTTGATTCACTGTTGTCATTTCCAGCTGTCATGACTATTTTGCTGTGCTGTGACTGTGAGCTAACGTAAATCCTGTCTCCCCTCAGCTGCTTTTTGTAGGGCATTTTATCACCCCATAAGAACAACAACAACAACCCAGAATAGACCCCTTCAAGGGGCAGTGGTTGGAGGTTGGGGAAGGGAAGCCCGTGTCAGAACCTTGCATCCTTGGGCAGGGAAGCCTGATTATGTTGGAGGCAGCAAACATGCTTTTCCTGAAGCAGCTAGAATGTGATTATGTTCCCCTTGCCCAGTTTGTGGCTCTGACCCACACAGATCCCCACTCCAGATGCTGGGGCTGGAAACGGCTGTCTGCTGCACATGCCAGGCCTGTCGCGCTCCCCATTTCCTTGCCCCCTACTGCTCCACATGCTCTTACTTCTGTAGCTACAGTCCCCAGATAGGGTACATTTAGGCAATGGTCAATGGTTGGACATTATTTGAGATTGTCACAGAAAGTTTCAGTGCCTAAAGCTTGCTTTCCGCTGTAATTCTGAGAGGTGGCAGCCCCCTTAAAGAGTGAGGCCTAGTAAAACGTAATTGTGTTGTTGGGGATGCTACCCTCCCAAGACCTCACTTAGCTCTCACTTATGCTCCCATCGACTACCACATGTGATGCTGCCAAAAGAGGCAAGTGTCTGCCTGCGCGCTTCTGGAACTGTGGGTCAAATCTGAGTTAATGTGAGTGAATTTCTCCAAGCCATGCTGTTTCTGCTATAGACACATGCTTAACTGTAGGCATTGACCCAGGGAGAGGAATTTATTTTCTTCCCAAATCATAGAGTGAGTGAATTGACAGATTGAAGAAATGGGAAAGCAGAAGTCTCAGAGGAAATCTATGTGCTGGTCATGCTGTCAGCCAAGTTGCACTTCACGGCTTCAGTGCAGGCAGGTAACTCTGCCGACCTCTTTCCACTGAATGCCAGGCACTCACCACTCCAGCTGTGGCAGCTGACACTGTTTTCAGATATTGCCAAATATGTCCAAAGGGGCAAAAATGTCCCTTGGAGAACCCCTGTGCTAAGACAACTGGACCCACAGTGCCAAGGAGGAGTGTATTCTTCGGGGAAAGAGGTAAAGTCTTTGTGTTTCTGGACAGGCTCACGGAGGTTGAGCAGGGACAGCACGACAGACATGGAGACAAGATGAGAGACCAAAGGAACAATAAGAACAGAAGCTCAGGACCTCTTAGATCTGGTGAGCGAGACTTTGCTGTCCGCATCCCATGGTCTCTGGGGCCTAGGAGTGTACCACACATCTGTCTCCAGCAGCCCTGGGTCAGCAGCCCTTCTGTTTAACGGAGCCAAATCCAGGCTGTATGCGATGTGACAGAAATCCCTTTCTTCCTGGCACAGAACAGCCTGTCTTCCTTAGGTCCAGTGGTAGATAGGTCCACTCAGAGTTTTTAATGGTCCTCTGGGAGACAACTCAAAGTCACCTCACCCAGAAGTCTCCCAGAGAATCTGAGTTCTCTGTGGAGCAGAGGCCATTGGTGTGGGGACAGCAATGACCTCTACATGAGAGCAATGTGTTTGGAGGGTTCCTTTAAGAGACATAGTCACAAGCATTTCTGAGATCAGGGCTTGCTTGGGCATGTTAGGTTTGGGCCTAGACTGGCCAGTGCTGGACCCAGGGACCGAAGATCACATCTGACCTGTCTCTGCTCTCTCCTCCCACAGGAGCATTGAACTTGGTTTGCGTTGCGTGGTACCTCCATCTTTTCCCTCAGCCAGCCCTGATCTCCTGAGACCCTTCTCACATCACTCCCTTCCCTCTTCTTCTGTCAGACACTAATTCTCTGTGGATTCTCCACTCACCCTGGTTTGAGTTGATTGTCAAGTCAGTACCTCCCTCTGGAGAGGACGGGAATGAGTGATGAAGACACTAAGATGAAAACTCTGGGGTCTTTTAGCAAGTGTCACTGGCCACAACAAACCAGCCCAAACATTGAAGAAATGGTGGTCCAGACAGGCTAAGTAACATACTGCATGTCACCACAGAGATATTGACTCCATCCATCTGATGACAAACCCAGGTTACAATAGTACAAAAGAAGGAGGCATATGCTACAATTTTGTAGCTCTTGGTTACTGAGAGCAAAATGGATTTTAGAGTCACTGGTAGCCCAGGTAAGCCTGTAGCTGATAGGTCAGGATATAGCTTTGAACTCCTGATTCTCCTCTGAGATGACAGGCTTGTGTGTCAGCACCCTGCTTTAGGAGCTGCTAGAATTTCTCTACCCAGATAGGTAGCTACAGTCTCTGTATCCCTTTTAAAACCAGGTCACTTCCAAAGTTCTACCCACTAGAGAGATTTCTGAAGGTGGAGTTTGGAGGCAAAGGTGAGAAACTGTTCTTTCGGGGCTCATGTCACATTTTGCCAAAGCCCTCTTTTTAAAAGTCTCTGCCACTCTGGAGGTGGACATGTGCGCCTTGGACTCTCACAGCTTGTGTGTCTTTAGCTGTCAAGTTGAGCCCGATTCGTGTTTGTTGGGTGTTTGTTCTTCTGCTCATGTCCCTTGACTATATTTGTGTTGCCCCCTTTATTGATATTTTCTGAGTTTGCTTGTAAAATCAACCCCTTCCTTGCAGTGTTGAAACATTTCTGTCAGCTTGTCCTTTGAGTTCCTATTGTTTAATGTTGCTGGGGTCTGTAAGTCCCAGTCTTTCTTGTCATTTGTTCGATTGATGTGGTGGTTAGGAAGTATTAAAGTCAGGCCTTCTCCTCCTTTTAAAGAGCTTTGTGTTTTACTTCTATGCCAATCCATCTGTAATGCATTTTACTATTTCAGATGTGGCTATAATTTTGACCTTTCACAAGTAACCCTTCCCCGTCACTGCTTGGGTAGATCATGTGTCCCCCTCACTGGAGACCATGTTTAGCACTTGAATGTTTCTAGTCATCTGGATTAACTTGAGCTCTTTTTTTTCCATTTTCTTTTTCTTCTTTTTGTTGTTGTTTTTTTGTTTCTGTGTTTTTGAGACAGGGTTTCTCTGTGTAGCCTTGGCTGTCCTGAACTTGCTTTGTAGACCAGGCTGGCCTCCAACTCACAGAGATCTGCCTGCCTCTGCCTCCCGGACTGTATGCATTACCCTGCCTGACTTCTTGAGTTCTTTCCGTGTATTAATGCTTTGCCTGCAGCATTTGAGATGACTCTTCACTCTCCTTTGCCACTCAAAGCTCTTTTCTTTCCCCATCACCCTTTTCCAACTCTGTGTAGTTGTACTGCCTTCTGCATTTTTCCAAGTGAAGTTTGACGTTATTACCATGCCATGTTTCTTTAAGAGAAGAAAAATCCCATTGTAATTTTGGAGGAAATTGATTGTGTAGTTTCCCCAAGTGCCACAAGGGACCTTTCTGCCTGTACCTTTTTTGGTTTTTTGGCCTGGAACTCCCTCCCCACTAAACGCTATCACCTTAGGACTCCAGTGCCTGGCTTTGCTTGCCTAGCTGTCCGCTGGCTCCATTTGCACTGGTGTCTGCAGGAGCAAAGGTAGTTCATTCTTAGCCTTTGCCAAGCAGTCCAATATCCAGAGGCACTAAAGAGAAGATGTCATGGGTCTGAGTGTGAGGTGCTTGCCCTGAAGGCATACATATGGACCTGACTTTGTTCCCAAGTACCCATGTAGGGAAAGTGTGGGTTTGCAATCCCAGCCCTGGAGAGGCAGAGACAGGAGGAGAGCTCACTGGTTGGCTAGCCTGGCCTACCGGTGGTCTCCAGGTTTCTCCCAGTGACAGGCCCCCATCTTTATAAACAAGGCAGGGCCACGTGATGGCTCAGCAGGAAAGGAGCTTGCCGCCAAGCAAAACACATGTGACAGGAGAGAATCAAGCCCCAAAGCTGTGTTCCACATATGCACGCTGGTGCCTGTAGACCCTATGTTTCCTTTCCCACACATAAGCACACATACACAATAAATACGTTTACAAAATGAGGTAGATGGCTTTTGAGGAATAACACCCAAAGGTGACCTCTAGCACTTGGTGAGTATGTGTGATGCATGGGTGTGTCATCCTGATGGTTAGGCAGCCTTGGTGTCACAAGTCCAGCTAGGCTTCCTGACCTCAGAATGCCCGCTGGGAGACCCATCCAAATTCTCATGTCTTTCAAATTGCTGCCAGATTCCAACTTTTTGAAGACCTCGGCTGTCCCAGTCCCCCTGAGGGATGTTGGGGGATGCTAATAGAACAGAACTTTATTTGTGCCAGCAGTGCTTGGATCTACACCACCAGGCCTTGTTTCCCCAGAGCTGTTGCTAAATCCATTGCTTCTCCACAAGTTAGAAGCCCAGTAAACAACTTCTGCCATGTTCCAATGTCTACTCAACTGTCATTTTACACACTGCAAATGACGCATGGAGTCTTGGGAATTCAGCCACAGAAGTAGTGGCTTTGTGGAGCATCCACTCCAGAAATCCAGAAATCCATGACCTGGGGCCGCCAGAGGCAACAAGGGAATGATAGCAGCCACTGGAAGCCTCGGGTTGACCAGAGCAATAGAGACCTTCCATGGAGGGTCATAACCCCAGCGGCGGGGGGGGGGGGGCATGGTGATTTTCATCTCTCCCCTTCTGTAGCAAAGGATGTAGGAAGGGTCTTGGAGCAACCCTCTCATTGCACTTGGGATAGGAAAGGAATCCTATTTCTCTTTGGTTACACCCTCAACCATGGATGCTAAGAGTATCTTGGGTAAACAACCACCAGCCTCTCCTAAATCTGCACTCACACTCTGAATTAGAAAATAAATGGTGGGATGGTTCCTCCTTTGTGTGTAGGAGTGCTAATTTTTTAAATCTGTACCAAGATTTTCTAAACTGTACACTCTGTGGTCTCAGCCTATATATAGGTAGAGCAGGACACTGCCTGAATGGTGGGATGGAAAGGCTGCTTACGCTCGTCACACCAGCTCACACGCCCACGCCCAACTGTCATCCATCCTGAAATTCCTACCATTAGAGTTACTACTTTTGCTCTTGGCTTCAAGACAACCTCCCCCAGGTACCGGGTCACAGACACCGTTGCTTCCTCATGCTCAGTCTCAAGTAGCATCAGGTTTCTTTATTTTTCTATCACAGGTTTTAAAGGATTGGGGTGCTTATAAAGACTAGAAAATGGAAAGGAAACGTAATTCTTTATCCTAGGGAAATCCTTAACCAAGAAGGAGGGCTGACACACAGACAATGCCATGTGGGTTGCCTGAGCCATCGGATGAGAAGGCTCTTCACCCTATGTTAATTCTTTCCCACATCCTATAGTGACCCCTTCTAATCGTGAGAAAAATCCTGACAAACCCAAGGAGGCATTCTTCAACATCACTGGCCAGGATCAGGCAAAATTACAGTCATTGAATGTTGGTCTTCCTCCCAAGAATCTAGCCCGTGAGTGAGGACAGGGGGTTCAGGCAAAGGGTATGAGAGGCACAAGGCCATCACATGGACACCAGGACCTGGGTGAATGCAATCTGAGGGCCATTGGAGGCAGACTTGTTTATTCCTGAAGAGAGAGCATGTTATATAGCGTTTGACGACCAATCAGGTTCCTCCACACCATCTCTGAGCCTGCCATCGGTTGTTGGTCTCTGGGTGGACTCTCCAATGTCAGGTTATGTGCTCCTGGCCAACTACTTCTGGAGTCTCAGAGTCTCGTCAGCAAAGCTGCCTCAGGCCATGAGCCCTAATGGCCCTTTGCTGGGGATGCCCACAGTTAAAAAAGAAGAAGGAAGGCTGGGTCAGTGCTTTGTTCAATGCAATGCAATGATTGTTCAGAGCAGACATGACAACTAGATGCAAGATATAGTCTGGAGGGTAGGGTGTTCATGGAAAAACTGGTGGCATCCAGGGTCACCCTGCAATAATGCGATGTACCGCAGAAGGAAGTTGGGACGAATGGGGTATGAGAATGAACAGTTAACAACCATAAAGGTTGGGTGAAGGGTTGGCAGAAACTAACTGTACTGTCTTAGCAGCAGCATCCCTGTGTATGAGGCAGGGTTCTCTAGAAGAACAGACGTGATAGAAAGGGGCTGAGCACCCAACAACGGCTGGCTGCCTCAGAAAGCTGGTGCTGAAGGGTGAGTGGGGGAGGAGCGTGGGGGAGCTGGTGGCCTGCAGGCCATGCTGGAAGGCTGAGGAGGCTAGGGCTCGCTCCAGTGGAGGATGGCAGCAGCGGCAACACATATTCCTGCCTGGGAGGAAGGAGAGAGGCGCGGGCAGTGCCTTTTCCTCAGCCCACTCATTGGAAGGTGCCATGCTGTGGTAGATCTCTTAGTCTCTCTAGAAACACGCCCACAAGCACACCTAAACGTGCGTCTCCTAAGTGATTCTAAATTCCTTTAGGTTCATAATTAACAACAACCATGACGTCAAGGATTTGGGGGTTAGCGCTGTGGGAAGGAGCGTTGGGGGTGTGTCAATTTTTCTCTCTTAACCACGTCCACTCAGGCTATTGAGGAAACCCTGGAGGGTGCAGACATCCTAAACAATTCTTTCATTTTGGAGATGATCTCAGCCGGATCCCCCCATCACTGTGTCCTTGGGCATGCACCCTTTCCTGGCTCCCTAGCCCTGTAGGTGCTGTGTCCCTCTGAAATGACCTCTGCTTGAGCCCAGGCTGGCTCTAACTCTGCTGAGGAGGGGTGGTGAGCTTGCTACCCCTTTCGTGCTACACTGGGTCTCAGTGGAACGTGCCCTGACTATCAGTCAGCAGTCTCTTCTTTTCCTCCAGGTAACCAGCCCTCATGGCAGACATGGCATTGTTCAACATAGGGCCTTCTGGCTGAAACCAGCCTTCACCAGTCCACATCCTTAGGTCCTTCCAACTGGCCAGCCTCCGGCTTCCATCACCTTCCCTCTCCTATAACCCGCACTTAGGAAGCAGCAGTGAAATAATTGTATGGTTGGGGTCACCACAACCTTAGGAACTATATCAAAGGGTCCCAGCGTTAGGACGGTTGAGGACCGCTGGACTAAATGAAGGCATCTGAGGGAAGATGAGACTTCCAGGACATAGAACTTGGTGCCTTGCCTGAGCCAAGAAGCACAGAATGGGCCTTTCTTTCCTAACAGGAACACAATGGAAGGGGTAGGGAAGCATGGTAATCCTAACGCTGGCCATCTGCCACATTGCATATTCAATGTGTGGCCTTGTTCCATGAACACATGAAGAATGACAGGTTACATGGAATGGGAATTGACCACACCCCTCCACTGCCCTCCACCCACCAGAGGGGGATGGGAGAGAACAAAAGAATGGAAGAGTTCTTACTCTAAGTGCTCAGGTGAGCCTGTAGGCTCAAGCAACAGAGGAGAATGTGGTCCTTTTCATCCTGGGAACTCCCAAGGTGACTGTTAGTCATAAAATTGAGACTGACAGCTGTTGCTGGAAATTGTAAAAAACAAAACAAAACAAAAACAACGATGTGATTTTTTCCTTTTCTTTTCTTTGGTTTTTTGAGACAGTTTTTCTGTGTGGCCTTGGCTTTCCTGGACTTGCTTTGTAGATCAGTCTGGCCTTGAACTCACAACGGTCTACCTGCCTCTGCCTCCCTGAGCTCTGGGCTTACAGGCGTGCACCACTGAGCCTGGTGTATATGACTTTTGTAATGTATATTATAATGTGAGAATTTTCTTTCTTGGTGTAAGTTTAAATGACACTGTCCTCTGAGGCCTAATATTTTTCCCTCCCTCTAGAGACACATGAGCTTGCTCTACCAGGCAAAGAACTTGAGTTGCCTTTGAAGCCCATGGCAGAACTGGGAATAAATATAAGCAGCCCGGAGTGTCAGCGTAGCGGGAGTAAACAATGGCCATCAAGGTGAAGTCTGGGTGCCACTGTGGGCAGAACGACTTCAGCCTGGGCAAGAACAACAGGTGTTAGGACAGAAGCCCAAGCCTTGAGGTGAAGAGACCTGGTTAGAGGCTAGGGGTGTTCTGACAGGCTGGCGGCCACCACAGCCAGGTTAAGGAGAGTCTAGCAGCATAGCCAATAAAAGGCAGGCCTAAGGGTGAGCTGCAGCATCACTACCAAAGATGAGGGCTGTGGGCACCCGAGAATCATATCTATGTGACCAGTTTTTTGCCCAAGCTCCAGCCAGCCTCCAGCCCTCGTAGGATTCTGGGAGCCATTTAATAGGCTCTAATACATTCCAGCTTCTTTCTCAAATGACTAGGTTTGATTTTTATTTGCTGTTAAGAACCCCATATAGCATAAATGTGTAACTTTGTCCCTAATTTATGTAAACGATTCCCTTGAGCCTGGAAACTCTGGGTTAAATTGATATGGTACCGGACTGGGCTGCTGTTCTGTAAGAGAGAGCAGAGTGTGGTTTGCTCCATCCTTCTGCATCAACTACTAAGTAACATCTGACACTATGTCTGAGACCTAAAAACCACTAGTGAGCCCACGAGGCCGTGTGAGATAATTATAATGACATTCTCTGGGTTTGGCTTGCGGTTTTCCTCTTATAATCAAATGTCAGGCGCTGGGGAGGGAAGCTTAGTCGTGTGTTGCCACGGATGTTTTTAACCAAGAGTCTAAGGCTGTTGGATATTTTTGGCATCATAATTCCCATTTCCAGTCCTGATTTGGGAATAAAGCAAGACTGA
Source organism: Pachyuromys duprasi (assembly GCA_028658305.1). Classification (NCBI taxonomy): domain Eukaryota; kingdom Metazoa; phylum Chordata; class Mammalia; order Rodentia; family Muridae; genus Pachyuromys; species Pachyuromys duprasi. The sequence goes on from CM053762.1 coordinate 66,343,407, forward strand.
AATCCAAGTGAAAAAGACTTCCTACACTACAAAACAGCCTGGAGTTTCAAGGTAAAAAGTTAAGTTAGGCGCCAGGCTCCTCTCTGCCCTGTGGTCTTCCTGGTCTCCGTTTGTGCTGTCTGTTTTGTTGGCGTGGCAGGCTGGGCTGTCTTGCCTTTCTCTCTCTGCTGGATTGAGGTTGTTAGGAACTGTTTAGCGCGGCCTCTTAGTCACTCACTCATCGTGCATGCCATTTATGCACACGTGTGTGGACTCAGGGTACAAAGGGTAGAGCCAATTCCTTCCTTCTGCCTCGTGGGTCCCGGGGACTGAAGTCGGGCTATCGGGTGTGGGAGTGCCCGTTTACCCACCGAGCCACCTTTTGGCCAGTTTTGGTTTTCTGGCTCCTTACTTGTTCTGTTTTGCTTTAATGGCTGCAAACTTCTCACATCCTTTCCTTTCTCTTATCTAGTGAGACTTTCCCCTCAGAGCCTGCTACCAGAAAGCACTCCCTGCCCTGCCCCGCCATGCCCCAGGAAGGCAGGGCAGTATTTTTAGTGTTTCCTCACTGCATTGCATGATGTGGGGCTTAACAGAGAAGGGTTCCCACAGCTGTGGCAAGAGGGAACCTAGGTACTTTGTTTCACATTTAACTTTGAAAATTTCAAAATGTGAGAGATCGCTCAAGGACATATGAGGACCCTGCATGAAGCCTTCTGCATCCATAGACACAACTAATTTGGGGGGAAAACATTTTTAATTTGCCTTCATTGAACATGCAGATTTTTTTCTTATCACCATTCCTTAAACAATTCATTACAGCAACAATTTACATAATGTTTATATGGAATTAATTTTCACAAGTAATCTGAAGATCATTACAAGTACACAGGGGAGGAGCTTTGTGCAAACGTTAAACCATTTTATATAATGGACTCATGAATCTGTGGATCCGGGTATGTGAGAGGTCTGGGACCAATCCCACAGCCCTCTCTGGATAGCTGTGTTTGGCTTTCTGTGAGCCAACTCTGCAGCACTGCAGAGAAACATATGGGCAGAGCATGTAGCTCAGTGACAGAGCACGAACATAGCACACAGGCCCTGGGTTCGAGCTCAAGGGAAAATCTCTAGGAATAAAAACCTCTAATATTATGCTCTTTATCAAAGAACAAGCATAAATAGTTTTAAGTTTTATTTTTATTTTTTTGGATATTTTAAAGTCTCCTATGCAATTTGTGGTTAAGTCTGGTTAGTTACAGAGTTTGTTTTCCAACCCAGAAACATCACAAGTGTGAATTCCTATAGCTTCTGTGTGTAGACGTTATTGGTTCTTGGTTTTCATAAAATCCAGAAGGATCTTGCTGTCCGCTAGCCTATTAGACATCTAAGAGTAGCCTGGAGTCTGACCCTGCCTTAGTTTACACCGTGTGGACCCAGACCCAGGCTGACCTCCAAGTGTCTAGATCCTGAACAGCCTTGGTGACTGAGGAAGAGTTAGGCCAAAGCTGCTGAAGGCAAGACAGTGTGCAGTGAGGTCCCAGCAAGTCGCACAGCCAGAGGAAAGCCCTCTTCCTGCCCACTTCCTATTGGCCTGTGAGTCCCCCTTCCATTTGCATTTCCTAGCACAGACCATGTATGTAATTGATGATTATGGACAAATACAGGAACAAATTACTAGTCCTTTTTCTCAAGGCTCAAATTCCCTAGAAGACATGGCATTTAGCTGTAAAGTTTATCTTTCCAAAGGGAACTTGATCTCCAAATGCTAGGTGTACAGGGACACTTTCACAGACCCCTCCACCCACCAGACACACTGTGGAAGATGTCTGTCCTACCTACAGAGTGACAGCTTGCTTTTATTTATAGCACTCGAAACCCTCCAAAGTTCCTTTTCTTACTTGATCTCATTTGCGTCTCAAGAAAAGAGAACAAGTTTGACTCCAACTTTACCAGTGAGGAAACTGAATCATGTCCTCCTCAAATCCCCAGGATATGAACCTTAGACTGTGGCTGTTTGAGATGGTGCCTTAAAAGAAGTAATTACATTAAAATGGGGCCACTGAGATGAGCTCTAATCCAATCTGACTGCCGTCTTTATAAAGAGAGATTAGGGTACAAATACAAACACCCAGGCAAGATCACGTGGACACACAGCAAGAGCTGCCTACAAAGATAAGAGGGACCATGGAAGAAACCAACCCCTCCCCACACTTTTGTCCAGCACTTCTGGCTTCTAATACGGAAGAAAAACTATCTTGTAAGCCACCTGCTCCTTCATACTTTGTTATGGCTGCTATTGCAGAGTAATACAGGCTCCCACATTCTGAAACTTCCCAGACTTAGCAAGAGCCAGAGTGAACTTCAGTTCCCAAACCCTGCATTTTGTAAATCCTTTGTGGAATAAAATATTTTGCATATGGGAACCGATTCTGTTGCGTAGTTGGTGATGCACAGCCCTTCTCTCACTGACTGACTGCCATGTTGTTCAAACAGTATTCATAGCAAATTGTCTCCGGACATCAGGAGAAGGTAATCCACGGCTCTCTGCCCTATTCCACTGTCCATCCACAGGAAAGCTAAGACATCCCTCTTTATCTGTCCTTGTTTGTCCAGTAACCAGCATGTCCAGTCTCAGTACCAGGAAGAGAATGACGATTCCGAGAAAACAAACAAACTGACATCGTCCTGCAGAGCTAAGTCCAACGAGAGCAGCCCTTGGCTGGCACATTCACTTCCTCCAGCTACCTGAAATGTGCTCACTCTCAATCCAGCCAGGGGCCAGCTCCTGGCTCTGCTGTTGATCTGTCCACAGTCTCCTGGTGACTCCTGGTCTTCTGCTTTGCATGGGGACACGGAACTGAAACTCTGGGGTGAGCAGGTTTTGCATCATGAACCCATTTCCCCCTTCCCTCTTTGCCTTTGGTTGGAGGCTCTCAGGCTCCAACCTGGGCTTAACCTCTGGAGGAATGTTCTCAAATCACAAAGAATAGCCTTTCTCTATCATGGAAGTGGCCCCAGAATGGGTGGCCAACGAGTCCCAGCAGCCTGGCCTCATCACTTCCTCTGCCTGCAGGGCTGTAACTACATTTGTCCCTCCTGGAAGTGGGGTTGGGGGAGGAGGTTGAGGCTGACTTTCCCAGCGGGCAGACATGTCACTATGTGGCTAAGATAGTAACTGTTGAAAGTGACAGTGACATAGTCCATACTCAGAGGCTCAGCAGCACTCTCACTCTGTGGGTTCTGGAGCCAGGCTCTGCCTAAGGTCTACCACGCATAAGGACATTTCATCCTGCCTGGCTCCGATTCCAAACCTAAGGGTTCTTAGAGCACACATCCTGGCTCATCAATTTAGATAATGGATTGGACTCATGAAAAGTCTGGGTTGCCATTTTCTTATTAACATCTTTGTTGCTTCCAGGAAGGTCATTAGATTCCTATCAACACACACATACACTTGGCAATAGTCCCAATATACCAATAAAACCTAATTTCTGATCTATGCTCTCCATGCCAAGTGGTGGAGCTGGATCCTGGTCTGGACTATGGTGTGGTGACTCTGGAATTGTGGGAATCTTAGACATGTTCTATTGGGGCTGTGAGGAGCAGCTCCCCATCCCTCTGTGAGTGATGTTTGCAGTGCCGCACGGTAGCGTCTTCATGAAGCACCACAGTGGGTGAGGTACAGAGACAGTTCGTAGAGGACAGCTTGGCTCCTGCTCCCCGAGCAACACAGCACATTACTTGTGTGTTCCACTTGCTGCAAGGGAGGGTGATGGTGGCATTGGCCTTCCCAGGGTCTTGGCAAAGTGTGCTCCGAAGGCGCTCTGCCAGGAGTGAGCTACCCTTGGGCCCCCATCCCACCGAACTGATCATCAAAACTCCAGGAATGTTTCCAGCTATCCAGATTTCAAGCCGGAAATGAATCTGGAAGAGAGGGAGCAACCTAGGGCTGCTTTCCTTCTGTTCAGGGCACCCCACAGGGTGCCGAAGGGAGGCCAGCGGTCACCCACGGAGAGATCTGCTCCTGAAGTCCTCAGAGCCAGGTGAAGTGTGGGATCCTGAAGGAAAAAGGAGGGAGGGGCAGCAGGTCACCCGCCGGGGATCAAAGTCGGGGGCGGGGAGAGGGGCTGGTGGGCTGGCTGGCGGCTCCAGAGAGGACCTGCTCCCAGCTTGCCGCTCAGGTGGCACCTTTCAAAGGCCAGTGAAACACCGGGACAAAGGGATGAGTGCTCCGCAGTGAGGGTGCAGCTCCTCCCTGCCTTTGAGCAGCACAGCCGTTGGCCACTCTGAGCTCCCTCTCTGCTGTCCTTTGATCTGCAGCCCTTTCGAGGAAGCCAGAGAGGCGCCCAGCTCCCCACTAGCTGGGAGGTAGGGTTTCTTTGAAAGGGAATGACAAGCCTGTTGGCTTAATACAAAGCTGTCCACCCCAGACAAAGTTGGGTTTCACTTCTCACTTTCTCCCACCATAGGCAAGGAGCAGGCCCTTTGCTCCCTGCTTTAGAAGCCGAATTCGAAGGGGTCGGTGGATGGACATCCTTCAGTCACCTCCTCAGGTGGTCACTGCCTCAGGCGGCTGTGTTAGGGGGTGAGAATGGAGTGCCTGTCCACAGAGCACAGTTCTTCCTCAGGCATGGCTTAAGAAGCCGACGCTTGCCACCTTGATCTGTTCCGTGTTGTCTGTTTATGAATCCTTTGCAGACCACACCTGGCTCTCCTGGTTGGTTCTGCTGGTTGTAACACGACATTGAAACAACTGTTTTCCCTCTGTGTTTACAGACTTCTCGACTGTTCCCGTCCTGAGCTCTTCCTGGACAAAAGAGGTTGCTCTATAGTTTAGAGTCGTAATGTTTTACAAACAAGAAGTAAAGCCTTTTGATAATACCATGCAGACTCAACTCAAACTAGCTTCCCAGTTTTTGGAGCCCCAGCAACTCTGTTTGATACCCCAAAAGAATGCTTTCTGGGATTAAGAAATGGCAGAGCACAGTAGATCAGCTGCTGGGCTTGGAGCAGGAGGCTTGAGAAGAGGGTCTGGCTGGTGCCAGGCAGGAAGGCGGCAGCACAGCGGTTTAGGCCAATCGCCTGCAAGCATGTTGCCGCTTCTTCCAAATGTCCACCTCCACCCCCCACTCCTCACCCCTCCCCGGACAGTAGGAAATCAAGTTCTCAAGGTCGGCATGCTCTCGATGCTTTCTGGGTTAGTGTGGACAATAGTGAAGCCATGTATGTACTTTGGGGACTGCAACGGGCAGAGGTTGTGTCACCTGACGCTGGAAGGCTCAAGTTACAGTTATCAGACGGTCCAGCAGACAGGCAGGTCGGAAGGACTGAAGCTAAGACTCCCCATGTTCGGTGGTGACATTCTGCTGCCGCCTAGAGGCCTGCACTTCGCATTCAGAGAAGCAGAGGGAGGCCTCATGCTCTAGTTTATCATTCTCTTCTTTCATCCAGACTGCGTTTTTTTAAGAGGCCATCTTAAGGGTTCAGCAAGTGAGGGTGCTGCCACCAAGCTGGCAGCCAGACTTTGAGCCCTGGAGCCATATGGCAGAAGGAGACTCTGCTCCCATGAGCGGCCTCTGGGTTTCCACATCCGTGCAATGGCAACTGTGTGCACTCACAAATCAATTACAAATTAAAAGTCCATCTCAAGAAGGCCGTTGGAGAAAGGCACACTCACCAGAACTGACTGGGAGTCTGTGCTGTGCTAATTGCTGACCACGGGAAGTCACCTTGGAGATAGGGCTTGATAATCTGTGACCAGTGACAACTAGTTCCTTCCTGTAAGTGTGACTCACAGCACAGAAGCCATACGCCCATGCAAAATCATCCTTGCAAGTCCATCCGTGGAAGCAGGGCATTCCCAGACTCCACACGGTGCCTTCTGTGTCTTGCTCTCTGAACAGTCGGAAGAGAAAGCGCAGATGTTGGGTGCATCACGCTATCCGCCTCACTGCTGCCTTCCATCCCTAGAACCTCGTGCTACCCCCCCACCTCTGAGAGCCATGCTCCACGCTGGTGCTCTAAGCCCCGTGTTCACAAGAGCTCACACTCATGCAGCACCAGTGATGGGGTCTGTTGGAGCCTTACCCTCTTGTCTTGTTCATGTGGGACAGTAATGATTCCCAGATCTTTCCTCTGAAGCTATCTCCTTTGCACACAAGGAAAACGAGGTTTTCGAAGGTCAAATGATGGAACCAGGCCTTATACTGAGGCAGATTCTAGGACGTACATTCTCAGTCGCATGGCCAGAGCTTCCTTCATATTGCAAGTTCAAACTGCGCTCCACCAGGGGTCTTTAACGAACACATCTAATTCCTCAGGTGATCACATTACTTAAGTCGAGGCTTGGGCTGGTGCTGCTGCTCAGTGGCAGAACTCAGTGTTAGTATGTCTAAGGCCCTCAATTTGATCCTCACCACTAAAAAAAAAAAAAAAAACATGTTTAAAATGGGGCTAGGATGCAGCTGAAGGTGCGCAGAAATGTTTGCCATGCGAGTATGAGGACCTGAGTTTGAATCCTGAGAATGCACATAAGCTGGATGTGTACTGCAAGTATGTGTAATCCCAGCACATCTACAGGAGGAAGGAGGCGGCTATTGAAGCCTGAGAAGCACACAGCTTGGCGTATGCAATGGAGAAGCAGCAGAGACCCTGTCTCAAAGAAGGTGGAAGTGAGGCTGACTCTCAGGGCGACCTCCACATGCTCTGTGGCACTTGTATGCCAGCACTCACACACACTCACACACACATGCTCGATCCAGGCTTGTCACCACACATAATTATTTACACGTATGGGCTTCCACCATAACACAAACAAAACATAACCGTATGCGGGTATTGCCATTTTTGCTGGTTTCGCACCGCAACCAGATGGTAAGACCCAGTTCCTGAAGACACACTATATAGTTGCAAGACATTCAGAAATAAAGCTGGAATGGAGTTGGAAGCCGCTTCCCTGCTGGCTAGCTTTCACAGAGCTTAAAAGTGCTATGTGGGCCATCGGGGCAGAGAAGTCATCAACGGGCTTATCCAGGGGTAGAACCTATGCGATGTACTGTTGACATGCCAGGCAGGAAGTCCACAGGAGCAGCAGAGGCATGGTTATGGGGATAAGCAGCCGCTTTCTGAGTGGACTTGAAGGCTGCCCTGCAGGAGGAAATTCATGCCTGCTGCTGGAAACCTGGCCAAAATCCCTCAGCTCGGGGGTCACACACCATACCATGGGGCCCTGCTACATTGTTGATTTATTAAACAAATATGCTGTCAAACTATCTTGTGAGTATTTACGGTTACCCATGGATTGGGGTTGCTCTCGGCTTTGGCCAGGGAAGCCCCTCTCTGCAGTGGGCAGTAGTCAATGCAGAGACTCAGAACCAGTCAGAATGTTGAGAATAAATGACTGCTGAGTGCTGAGCCTGAACAGAATGGTGTGTCACCTCCACGAGACTTGAAGAACATCAAGGAGAGGGGGGCAGATGAACATACGACCCAGAGGGCAGAGGTGCGTGCTGTGTTCTGGAAGCGACGTGGCGATGGCACTCAAGGCAGCTATGGTCACCGCGTTAAAATCTACATAAGCTCGAGCCAGCAGGTCATTCTAGCATGGGTAGGGGCTGGGTTCATGAGTCTCCATGCCCAGCCGTGTGTGTATGTGTGTGTGTGTGTCTGTATGTGTGTGTCTGTGTGTGTCTGTATGTGTATGTCTGTGTGTGTGTATGTGGTTATTAAGGAATAAAAACACCCTGGCTTGGGGCCTGAGAGATGGCTTGGCAGTTAGGAGCATTTGCTGCTTTCCAGAGGGCGCAGATTCCATTCCCAGCACTCAAGCGATCTATAACTCTAGTTCCAAGGGTCTGATGCTTTCTTCTGGCTTCCATGGGCATTTGCACATGTGTCATATACTCACACAGATCAGCACACACAGAGACAATGTTTCATCAATCTTAAAAACAGTATAAAACAGGCTTTCAGCAAATTTCTTAATGCCAAAGACGTCTCAGCACCAAAGCAGATGCTGGGCATGAGTTACACATGGGTCATAAGCACATATTCTGAACAGCAAAACATTTTGGTTAGGACTTCCCAGCAATGGGCCAGTTAATGGTAACTGGTGTAGTGGAAGGAACAAGCCAGGTCCAGCATCAAACACTGAGCCCCTTGAATGCAGTCAACCCCACTAGTAAACAGAGGAAAACTCTTCTTTTGACCCCCCCCCCCCTGAAATAAGCACGGCAGCATCAGGACTGACTCCTAGCCAGGGATTTCCAAGCGTGCCATCTCCTACTCAGCATGAAGGAGACCCGCTAGCTCCACGGTGTCCTTCCTTAAAGCCACCGAGGTCACGAAAGCAGCCTTGCTACTCCCCGTGCCCCAGCATGCTGGCCTCTGAGGTCACGCTACATTCTTCTTCACTTAAGGGAAGTGCATTTCCCCAGAGAAGGCTATGGGAATGGCTGGAGTTAACAACTCTAAGAAGCATGGGCTCTTGGGAATTTTATGCTCACATCTCTTGAGGTTGCTTAAAGATTTCTCCAACTTCCCCTCTCCATGGGACAATTAGGCAGTAATTGGTTACATCCGTAATTTATTTTCTAGTCTCTACTTAAATGTTTCTACCTTTTATGCAACTTTCATAAACATTTGTCTCATACCAACTAGTTGGATTAGAAGAAACATCAAAAAGTCACCAACTATATTTGGCACTGAAATCCTAGGTCTGCATCAGCAATCTTTTAACTCTTTATTGGCATGTATTAATTATATCTAGTAATGGGCTCTGTTGTGACGTAATCATACATGTACATAATGTATGTCAACAGTGTTCATAAAGGTTCTTGCCCCTCTTCTACTCTCCTCCCACAGGACACCCTCCTCCTATGCATGTGCCTTTGTATGTCACCTTGTGAGTTTTACTGGGGTCCCTCACAGGAGCAGGGTGCCATACCAGAGGCTGCATCACACATGCGCGCGCGCACACACACACACATACACTCTCTTCCTCCCCTGTCAACCATTAACTGTGTAAACTCTCAGGGTGGGTATGGCTCCTTGAGCTGCCTCCTTCCATGACAAAGTGTGGGCAGGCCCAACCTCATGCAGGTCTTCCCTGTAAAGGCACTGTCTTTATTTTATAATAGGTAATGGAATTTAAAACTAAGAAACTGTAATCCTTTCCTACTCAATGAACACTGAAGCTTAGTCTTCACATTGGCTTGACCTACAAAAATCTTTTATGTCTTTGGAAGTATAGCTAAATTTCTAAGAAAACTTTTCATTACAGGAAACAGAATTTCTAAAAGTAAAAAAAAAAAGCCATAAGATTAAAAAAAACTATGTATAAAAGAGCCTTCAGGACAGTGTTTTTAATACGCATATCTAAGTTCTGCTTCCTTTCAGCTCAAATGTGGCCCAATGGCAAAGGGCAAGCCCACTGCCAGGACAGTCTTGGCATTGCTGGGGCCAGTGTCTACTCCCACAGCTTGCTGAAAAGCTGGCAGGAAGCAGAAAGCATTCCGACCACACTGGCAAGAAATACATGCCATTTTTGTATGCTAGGGTAAGGTGGGCACTGCACATTCTTTTGCAGCAACCTGCAAAGTAAATTGCATCTTGCATTGTGCAAACTAATTTGAATGACCCAAGAAGACGTGACCACACAGCGATCCACTGTGATTCTGTTCCCATGCTCTTATTACTTTCTCTTTGGCACTGTGTGACTTGGTCTTATAACTGCTTCAGCAAACGGTGCTTAAGACAACACAGGATTCTCCAGTTGTTGAGCATAACCAGGGGGATGCGGCGTTTAAGATGTACCTGTAAGCTTACAGAGCTCACGAGCGTCCCTGCCACACTGATGTGAACCTCAATGAAAAGGAACAAACTGTCCCAAAGCCAGCAGAAGAAAGAACTGTCCCAGAACAAACTGAAGAAACAGATGGTACAGGGGTAAATTCATCATCAAACAAATGCAGATAAAAGTAGTGTGTGAGAGACAGTAATGAGAGAGAACACTGGATCTATCATAACCACTGTCGTGGAGAGTGCATGATAGAACTCTGCAGACCTTCACTTGACTTGTCCATCCCTATAATGGGTCTATCTCTTTGTAAGCATCAAATGAGTTAATACAAATCGTCTAAGAAAGCACCTGTCTGCCATAGGCACAGACATTTTCATGGATATGGTGGCAGATTAATGCAGCTAGAAAGAGAGCACACCCTCTGTCCTTACATACATCAAGAGAAGTATGTGACTGAAATTGCTCCTAGATCATTATCAGCTAGTGTTGTCACACTTTCTAATCTTTAAGAAAAACCCACCTGTTGTTGTGTGCCTTTTACTGATGAGAACATCTGTTCATTTCAGATAGGAAACTGAAGCTAGACCAAAGAAACACAGCACCTAGGCTTTGCTTAGAGAGCCAGCAGGTTTATTGGAGTTATTTCAGGAGCGCGAGAGAGTTCATAGACAGTGCGTCACCACAAAGCCCACATCAGCATGGGAGAGGACTCGCGAAGCCACATCCTTGTAGCCCCCAGTACATCTTGCAAGCAGCTGAACCAACCTGTGGGAGTGTCTTCTCTCTCAGCAACTGTCACAGTTCAACTGTACGAAGGGGTCTTGAAATCTTGTAAACTTCAAGAGCTTCTTAAGACATTGCTTTGTTTTGTTTTGCTTCCTGAGTCTGACAGCGCCCCTCCAGCTGGGGACATTTCAGTTGGGAGGGGGGGAAGAGCTACACACTTGCTCAAGGCCATGTGATCAAACCCACCAAGATTCTGACCTCCCACAAGCGCCCACTCTGCTGGAGTGCGGCCATTGAACTGGTCATTTTTTGCTCCACTGAAAGTAGGGGAGTTCTTCAAATGTCCAAAACACCATTGTTCTGTTCATCTGCCGCTGCTTTGAGGCGCAGTGTGTTCCTCTCAACATAGCTCCCTGTAGCCCACTTGGCCTGTGGGACAAGCTGTCTTCCACATCCTCATGATCTTTGAGAAAACCCTAAGACTGGCCATAGCCCATCAGAAGTGTGGGTATGCTAGCTGTGTTCTCTGAAGTCTCTCACCCCTGGGCTAGTCCTCATAGGCTCAAGTCCTTTTGCTGTTTCCTCATATGTTAACTTATTTATATTCTTTCCTTATTCCCACTGTCAGCTACATGTCACTCAAACGGTGAGAGGCACCAGGCATTTCCAGCTTAAATGTCTTGGTACATCCATTAACAACTGAAAGCAACTAAAAAAAAAACATTCCATTTGACATAGCATGATAATTAGCTTGTCAACTAAATTCAGAACAAAGTATTCTATTTGGAAGAAAATATTCCAAAATAACTTATTTAATGATTTAATGATTTAATAACTTGCCCGTCACCTGAAACTAAATGCTAATAACTGATAGATTGTCAATACTTTAGAATGGTTGAGGCTTGCATGTAAGAGATTGCATGGCATCAGCTTTTCTGGTGGGTGGTGTGTGATAAAGACCGTTCACCGCCCGCTAATTAGTTAACTCTTAGAGCTCCTTGCATTCATATGCGCCTCACCATTTGTTGACCATGTTAAAGGTTGGCAACGGGAGAAGATGCCACCATTTTGGGCTAAGAACATGATGTAGCTGTACAATGCCACCCCTGGGGGTGGACAGGAAGTCCCTCCACCCCAGGTAGACTGAATTCCAGGGGAGTGGACAGGAAGTCCTTCCACCAGCAGGTGGACTGAATTCTGGGGAGAGAGGCATAGTTTCCTTTTCCTCTCACGGGTGGTTTAAGCCTCATTTAGAGCAGTTCATTAGGATGTCCCTGTCCCTCTTGGTATGTTTGTCTTTTAAGTTTAACTGAGTTCCAGAAAGGAAAAACAAAATTTTGTATTCTTAGGATACAAAAACAGCAGAGCTTGCTGTATTTAATCTTTGACCAGAGTAGCCTGAAGTGCTATGTAAACACAGCATCGAGTAAACTATAAAACAGCAACACTGACGAAGATCTGTGTCCATAGATGTAGCTACTTTTCTTATGTTGAGAAGAAATACCCAGTTAGCCAGGGTGACTTGTGACTCTGGACCACGCTTCATGTAGACAGCAGGAACGCAGTTGCGACGCCACAGATCTCACTTTACCCAGAAACCTATGAACTAGCATCATTCCTACTTCTCACACTCAGAAAGCACGCAAATATTCTAAACCTTGCCTTTTTCTGTTAACAGATCTCTAAAAATGGAGGCTAACCTGGGTAAGAATCATGTGGTGTACCCCAATTTTCTAATGTGGCTTTAAATACCTCTCAAATGGTGACCTCAGATCAGGCCCTGGTGGGGGAGGGAGGTAGTGAGTTCAAGTCTCCCAGGACTGCACAGTAATTCAAAGGCAGCCTGCTCCACTGTGACCTGCTCCCAGCCAGGTCCCTCATCCCTCCACACCACGAGCCTACTAAATTACAGCCCCATCAACGCATCGGTCCACTAACTAGGTCCAAGCCCTCAGGATCCTGAGGCTCTCCCAGGGCTAGACCCACCAGGCCTTCAACACGAGAGCCTTGGGGGGGGGGGGGAGAGGTTCTGTCTTCAAGCCATAACAGTGAGGAGATGGTTACAGCAAGTGAGACAAAGAATTCTATCAACTTCTAAAAATCCTCTTCCCCTTTCTTCTAGTTTGAATGACCTGGTAAATAAAGGCCAATTTAAATAGGAGGAGGAAAATGGTGAATGTAGACACCAGATACGTGTAGAAAAACCTGCTGCAGCTCCCGCTTTGGGAGTATCTTCGCTGAGGGGCTGGGAGAGCACAGCCAAAAGTACTTTTTCCTGGCCTGTATCTAAGTGTTCTCAGATGGGAGTTTTGTCATAAGCGTGATATGCCATTTACCACGAGCAGCACGTGTGCTCTGCAGCTACACAGGTTCTTAGGACTAACACTTAAATGGGAGAACAGCCTTTTGCATTATACAGCTTTGAAACTGGCTCCTCCGGGTCTTGGAAGGCATGGGGAACTCCTGCCTTTTTAGTTTAAAGTTGGTGCTATCACTCCTAGAAGGCGTTTAGCCATGTGTTTTTGTTTTTGTTGTTTTTAAAGGTAATGATTTTAGGCAAGTACACACCTTTAAACAGAATCTATTAAGTTAGTTAGTTCTTAAATGCTTTCTCTGTCCAGTACGATTGTGGGACTTCTGAATCCATTAGAGATGCAGCCTTCAACTTAGCAGAGGTGTAATAGAAGCGTTGGTTTCTTTTAAAACTCGGTTATGTAAATGTTTTAATCCCAAGAGCAGGATTTTACTTTGAGCTTTAGTTTGTGCACAGCTGATAACTGCCTCCTGCAGGTGGTGGTCTCTGCCAGCTGATAACGCACAGCACAGGAGAGGGGCGTGGTCTAGGACGCTGAAGGATATAAATAGCCCAGAAACAGAACTCGTGTCAGTTTGGAAAGACCAGAGATGGACAGTGTGGTGGCTTGGAGGAGACAGACAGAGGCCACCGCTTGCTGTTGATGGAGACAGAAAGAACCCGTGGACCCTAAACAGCCAGGAGAAGTGGAGGGGGCTGTGGCCTCTCTCCCCACTAACCTCTCTCTTACCTGGGGTTAAAGAGTTGGAAGGGAGGTGAAGGCCTAAAAACCCAAAATAAAATGAGTTTAAGAGAGAGCACAGCAGCTGCCACTCAACGTGGTTGGTGAGAAAGCTAAATAAGAAGGGCTAAAGAGTGACACCAGACTCGGCTTAGGAATAATGGGGAACTGGATTTCTAGTGCCATACAGGAGAGACAGTTATGAAGGAATGAATATACTGTTTCAAGATGAGAGCAAAATGTGTATAGCACAGCTGCCACTGGGTTCTCTCCTGCATTGCTCCCAGAGATTTTCTATTTTTACCTTGTCTTCCTCCTATATTCCATTTTTAAGAAGATTGGAAGAATGACTGAAAAATTACAAAGTATAGAAAAGTTATGAGTGGGTATGAAGGGGTTTGAGAGAAAAGTGGATGAGATACAAAAACCAAAAGTGTCAAGGTGTTGAGAGCACCTGCATGTGGCAGGGGGAGGGGAAAACCTGGAAGCAATTCGGGCCAAGAGGGCTTTGGAGCCAAATGTGCAGCTAGTGGGATTGCCTGGGTTTACCTGGGCACCATCAGCCTTCCCAGGCTTCGTGCATCATATGCCTGCTACTGACGGTGGTGAGCCTTACCATGAGATGACAAGTCGTCCAATAGAAATGCTAGACCTAAAGCATTTTAAAGAGTCTGTTTTACAGAATGCGATGCATTTATCTTTCATTAAACAAATATTAAGTAACTGGGCTATGCAAAACAGACTTGCTCCCCAAGATCGGACGGGACTGGTGCCAGCTGGTCAGCAATTACAGTGGCTATTGTGGCGGAGGAGCGAAGCCTCAAAAATAGAACTACAGAATAGAACAGGGGGATGTATGTTAAGGATCAATTGCTTGGTAAAGGGCGTTAGGCTGACTTATGAGAACAAATCTGATCTGATCTGATGATGTTAATTGAACAATGTTGTGTTGCAGCTTTAAGAGCTTGGGCTATGGTTGAGGAGCCCAGGGAAAACACCTACCTTATTTGCTAAGGTAGTACAAGGTCCTGGAGAAACCTTCACTGACTTCCTACAGAGATTGGGTTCAGCTGTGAATAGAGGCCTTTCTGGCCTATCAGGCTCTGAGGCCAGAAAGGCCTTGATAGAGACCTTGCCACATGAGAATGCAATGTCAGAGAGCACTCAGACCATAAAATGCACAAGCGGCCCCGACAGATGAATGGGTAAGAAAGACAACTGATCCTAGCTCTCAGGAGCATCGTGCCAGTTCACAGAACAAAGTGTAGCTAGAAGTCACAGAGATCAAAATTCCCAGTGCTTTAATTGTGGTGAATTTGGCCAAATCCAAAGAAACTGCAAGGCTAGAAACTTCAGAATTCAAAGTGGCAAGTGTGCTAACTCAGAAATACAGTAACTTCACTCATAGTTGTGAACAAGTACCTTCGGTCCAAAATGGAATGTTCCAATTCCCTGGGATTTGTAGGTGTTGTAAGAAGGGAAAGCACTGGAGTAATGAGTGTACATCTAGATGAGATTTAGAAGGTGACCTCTTGCCACCATTAAACGAATTTGGAGGGGAGGGGCTGTCAGCTTGAGGACCCCTAGCAAAAAACCTTTTCCTTTGGTCAGCTAGGAAGATCAAAACTAAATATTGCTGATCTCGTGCATGCTAGCACTGCTTTGGATCTGGCCACAGACTTGTTTCCTACACTACCCCCAGAAGTTAAATGTTACAAAATAACCACATGTTTATGGTCCTTTGCCTTCAGGAACAGTAGGAATAATCTTGGAAAGAAGTGAATTAGCTTCTCGAGGATTTATTGTGCATCCAGGTATTGTAGATGGGGATTGCAAGAAATAAATTTAAATCATGATATATGTGAAAAAGGAGATGCAAATTAATGCAAGGGATAGAATTGCTCAGCTGTTACTGTTTCTTTACATTAAGGTCAAGTTTGCTCCAGTAGAAAGAACAGATGCATTTGGGAGTACTGGAAAACGTGTGTTTCTGGCAAATAGTGGTTAATGATCAGAGACCCAAATTAAAGGTGCAAGTGAATGGTATTGAAATAGAAGGTTTGGTGGATACTGGAACTGACATCAGTATCCTTTTCTAAAAGTCTTGGAATCCAGATTGGCAAATTCAGAAGGTTTATACACAGTTTTATAGGAATTGGTATATTATCTTAAAAAGGACAAAGTGTACAATGGATTAAATGTGTGGGACAGAAAGGACAAACAGGAAAGTTGAGACCTTATGTGACTGACATACCCATAAACATATAAGGATAATGTGGTACTTAATATTCTTGCATTCTCAGAGACAGCCAATGATGAAACTAGCGGTGAAATGGTAGATGCTCCTGGGAAAGGTATTGATACTTGTAATCAGGATCAGAAGCTGTTCCTACTGTCCACGCACAGGACATCACAGGAATTGAGTTTCTAAACTTATACTGAAATACCAACAGCCCTACCCCTAAAATGAATTTTAAACACACCTCTGTGGCAAGAGCAGTGGCCCATAATCAAAGGAAAATTGCAGGCCCTTGAACAACTGGTACAAGAGCAGGTGGAGGCTCAACATATAGAGTTGTCTACCAGCCCATGGAATTCCCATGTTTATTGTGAAAAAGAAATCGGGAAAATGGAGGATGATAATGGACATAAAAGCAGTGAATAGAGTAATTCAACCAATGGGTTTGTTACAGCCTGGAATTCCTTTACCTTATTTGTTATACCCAGGTCATGGCCTGTAATAGTCATTGATTTAAAAGATTGTTTTTTTCACAATACCCTTTTCATGAGCAGGATAGGGAAAGATTTGCTTTCTCTGTACCTACTCTTAACAATGGTGGTCCAATAAAGAGATACCACTGGAGGGTGCTTCTACAGGGAATGTTAACTAGTTCAACTTTCTGTCAATATTTTGTGCCAACAACCACTAGAAATAATTTGTAGGTAATTTCCGCAGTCTTTTACTTATCATTACATGGATGATATTCTGTTGGCGGATTCTGATGAAAATACTTTAGAGAAAATGTTTAAGGAAACAAAAAGACTTCTGCCATGCCGGGGTTTACAGATAGTTCTAAAATAAATCAAAAATTTTGATCACAAAAGGTACATCTGTAGGGATCAATTGAAACACTTAATGATTTTCAAAAATTAATGGGAGATATTAACTGGCTGAGGCCTACAACTTAATTAAGTACTTATATGAGTTAAGTTGTTTCAAACATTACAAGGAGATTCAGACTTAAACAGTCCAAGATGTTTAGAGCTAAAGCAGAAAAAGAGTTAATTCTGGTAGAACAAAGACTATAAGATGCATATGTGGGTTGAATTGATCCTAAACTTGATTGTATTTTGGTCATTTTGTCTTCAGCTCATTCTCCTACTAGGCTCATTATGCAAAGGGAAGATAGTATATGGATTTTCTTAGCATATAAATAAAGTAAAAAAAATTGAAGACATACATAGAAAAGATTTCTGAATTAATTATAAAAGGCAGATCTGGTTAAAATTGTTGTGCCTCTTATTAATACTGAGATTATATCATTGTGGGTAATCAATGAAGACTGGCAAAGAGCTTGTAAGTAAATACTTGGGAGAAATTATTAACAAATATCCTAAAAACAAACATACACAGCTTATTGTGTATATTGTAAAGGGAACACCAACTCCAGACACACCAACATTCTATACTGATGTAAACAAGATGGTAATAACAGGTTATAAACCAGACAAAATAAGCAAGGTGATCCGAAGCCCATATTCTTCAGTTCAAGTATCAGAACTGTATGCAATCCTTATGGTATTAGATTTTCCTGAATCTCTTAATATACTTACTGACTCTCAATATGTATATATTGTTTTGTGCATAGAAACTGAATTTATTCCTGATAACTCAGAATTAACTGTTCTTTATGCAATTGTAAAAGACCATCAGAAGTAGAAACTATCCATTACATATCACTCATATTTGGTCTCAAACAGGTTTGCCAGGTCCATTGGCACAAGGAAATTGATCAATTACTAATAGGAAATGTGTTGGAAGCCTCAAAATTTCACGAAAAACATGTTAACAGTAAAGGTTTAAAGAAAAAAATTTCTATCTCTTGGCACCAAGTCAAAGGAGGGGGTGGGAGATGCCCTGTGTTCTCTGTATGACCAAACTCCACTACCTGGTTTCTTTAAAAACTGTTATGTCATGTAAACATGTTTTTGTTTCAGTCCCAAGTGTTGGGCTTTAGTTTGGGAATTACCTCCTGTGGACGTGGTCTTGCCAGCCGGTACTGGCTTGCCTGGTGCAGCACAGAGCGGGGCGTGGTCTAGGACTCTGGGGGTTATAAATATGGGAGGACAGAAAGAGGTGTGGCAGCTTGGAGAGAGCAGAGATGGATGGTGTGGCGGCTTGGAGGAGACAGCTGGAGAGAGGCCTTTGTGTCCCAGCAGCTTGGAGGAGACAGGTGAGACCGCTTGCTCCGTTCACTGCTGACAGAGATTGGGATAGCCCCCAAAGACCCTATAGACCCCAAACAGCGGGGAGAAGTGAAGGGGTCTGTGGCCTCTCTCCCCACTAACCTCTCTCTCTTACCCAGCGTTAGAGGCTGGTGGAAGGGAGGTAGAGCTAGCCTAAACAGCCCAAATAAAATAGTTTAAAAAATGAGCTCAACAGGTTTCCCAGCATGCTCCACTCACGAGCTCTCTCATACAATCCTTCATTCTGGCCACATTCACAACAAACCCCAAACTGAGGACCAAGCTAGTTCCAATTCTAAAGAAACACTTGCTTTGGCATGGGCATGTAGGTGAAAGAGGGGACTTACAGGGCAATCTGGGCCCTGGGGCTGCGTTATTCCTATGCAGGCGACCAGCCAGCAAAGCTACACAGCAGCAGAGCTACACCTACCGGGGTGCTCACAATACGAGGCCTGACAAGAATCACTGGTCAGCAAGTTTGACAGTGCTTGAGCAAGAGACACGGGAGGGTGCTGCACACACCACCTATCCTTAAGGTTTTCATTAATAAAGACAAAGACTGCACAGAAACCATGCAGGGATCTCTCTGGAAGCTCCTGGCTTCTTGTATCTAGAAACTAGCATTTCGAAAGCTAAGCAGCCTGGTAAAACAGCATGGCCTTTGGTAAGGGAAGACTGAAAGTTCCCCAGAAAGAGAGTAAGTCTACACGTTCTTCTGTTTGAGGTTTGTTTTCTTCAGTATCAGCCGATGGTTAGCCGGCAGAAGCCTGTCTGAGCACACATCTACTGCTTCCCGACACTGCACAGATCTGGATTTCTGGAAACCTTCCCCATGAATGAATGCTTGATGTGGTGTAAGGGAGGCAATTGGAAAGCTAGGGATGTAAAACGATCACTGCATGCTCACCCGAGGAGGCCACTACCGCTCCAGCATCGAGCGGCTCTTCACTGTGTAAGAAGCTAACGACTGTGAAACCCCAGAAAGCATCAGAAGGCCACCAGCCCAGTAAGACAGACACTTTCTAGCCCAGGGGACTAATGTCTTCTATAAAATGCCCAGCGTTGCCATCTATAGTTTAAAATAAAATCTGACATCTAACTTAACCTTACTCCAATCATATTTCAAAGGAGAAAGACACATGTGGGAAGCAAAAATAATCAGTCTAGTTTAAAAACTAGAATTAAGCAGTTGGAAGAGTCATGCTAACAGTGGAGAATCAGTGTGTTTGGCCATGTGAAATGTGTAAGTGATTACAGACGCCACAGAGATACACATGGTAAACAGGCACTGCTTATTTAATAAGTACAGAATGTGCACACTCTTCTGAAGAGCATTGCTTTATACAGAGTATTTACAGAATGCACAGTGTAATCCAGGATTATCTATACAGCGCAGACACCTATGGGAAGACAGCAGCAGTCATGAGGAATAGCCATATGCATTTCAAGAGCCCACTGAAGAGGAAACAGGTATTTCAATATGCATAAATTCTCATTTAGTTTGCTTTTTCAATTATTTCTTTAGTTCACTTTTGACAGTTTTCAGGTCATTAGTGCCACCAACTGGTGTTAAAGATTGACAATTTTATGAGACCTGATAGGCTTGGGTCAGATAGAAGGGGAGGAGGACCTCCCCTACCAGTGGACTAGGGGAGGGGCATGGGAGAAGAGGAGGGAGGGTGGGTATGGGAGGAGAAGGGAGAGGGAGGGTGGGATTGGGAGGGAAAGAGGAAGGGGCTACAGCTGGGATACAAAGGGAATAAAGTGTAATTTAAAAAAAATCTTAAAGATTAGTAGAGTACCAAAGCATGAATGACACTATTTATAAAAAAAAATATACTTAGTAGGACAACAAATCAAAAAATATTAATAGTTTCTGGGTTCCTCCCCCTCCCAAGTTTCAGCCTATTGTAAAAGTATTTAGAAAACAACCAGCAGCCTGTACAGGAGAATTCAGAAGGCTGGCAAACCTGGACTCATTTAGGGCACCGAGCAGGCGCCAGGCAGGCTACTAAGCACTAAGCCCTAACATCCCTGTCCCCTCATGGTCTTTGGATTGCCCCTTTTCCAAATTAAGGAGATGTGCAGAGTGCCATCCCCAGGCAGAGCTCCAGGTCAGGCAGAAGCTCTTGGGCCATCTACCTGTGCAAGAGGATTAGCCCTCTATGTAGCCCAGAAATATGGGGCTCGCCTAGGTGTGGAGCCTCAAGTCTGCCCTGCCACTGACAAGAGACCACAAGTCCCAAGAAACTGGACAATGGTAACCAAGACCCCTGCAGGGTGCCTGGCAAGGTGCTTATCGGGCAATGTGTTTCTTAGATTAATAAATACATGCATAGCCTGACTGAGTCACTTTAAGTGGTTATGTAGAAGCAAAACCAAACCACCAACAACTATTCATTTTTTCCAAACTCACCTTGAGTGATATGGGAAAAACAGGAGTAACAAATACTCACTTTCAAATGAAAACTTGTAACAATCAAATACAACAAATTCCCCCCTGGGGTCTCCAATGCTTTCTTCCACATATTCAATCAGTAGGATCTCAGAAATCTGCACCAGGAGCTGTTTATAAATCAGTGGATACACACCCTTTTTTTATACATTACTTTGCTCAGTCTTGACCATATATGAAAGAACACAGGAGATGCCTAATAAAAACTTCCCCAGCTTTTTAAGCTTTACAGATGGAGAAATGACAGCAGTATGATCAAAGCATGGCTTTTAGTAATTACACTTTTATACTGCATCATTAAGTTCTCCCAGGGCATGGAGACACGGACACCAACAATAGCTTGTCTCATCTGTACCACGCGTGCACAGACTTTACAGTACAGACACAGGTACAGGGCACTGTGGACATGATCATAATGATCTCCATTATGCACTTTTGTGTCTGGGAATTAGAGCCCAATTACTGTAACTCATGAGTCAGTTGTCACCTGAGGAGCCAGGGAAATGTAGCCACGTTGCTGTCTACACCACCTAGACCTTCGGAGTGCTAAAAGTATGTCTAGGAGTAAATAGAAAATAATCCAGAATTTATTGCACTTATCCTCTTATTCTTTATTCTAATAAATTATTAGTAATAAAAAGAGCAAGACATATTATGGCTAATATTTTTTACAACTATTTTAAAAATAACCTTGAATGCATTTTCACTATAAAGCTAAGATAATTTTTGGACAACAAATAATATTCACAAATAGACACTGTATTGACATCTAGTATTTGGTAAATTACATTTATAATCAATGGTGATTTAAGGAAATGTTAAAACACATTCACAGGGCGCTGACATCATGACCCCGATGGTTAGAGCCCACACAGCTCTAGGTAAACACAGGCTTCCAAGGCTGGCCTCCAGCTCACTGTGCACTTGGGGCTGCCCTCTCATCTTCCTTCTCCTCTTGAGTGCTGGGATTATGGGCATGTGTTACCATGGCCAGCTACAGACCACTCAATTCTTTACAGGCATCTATCCCAAAGCTCAAGTCCCTTAAGAGGGAGGAAAAAGCCCAAACACAAAACAAACAGAAGTTTGCTCCACGGTCTCCAGGGTACAGACAGTCTGAACATAATGTTTAGTGTTTAGGTTCTGCTAAGTGAGAAGCTATGAACTGGGAAAAAAATTCAATTACAGAAATGTCGATACTACAGTTGGCAACATTTTAAACACTGTAAATACCCAACAAGATACAACAGCTTAGCTGGAAAGCTCCTTTGGCTATTAAGATATAATTGTATTTTAAACAATATACCGAAACATCACATTTGAAGAAACTGTTTCCCTGTGCTGTGCACATCTGAGCCACTGCCTAAGCCCCTTAAATTCCGAACCTCTACACAATGTCAGGAAAACGAAGGCTGATCAGAAAACATGTCAGTTTCAAAGTCTTCATTTATCTAATCTAATGATTGGATCATTTCACATTTCAAAATATAATAAACCCACAGGAAATTCTTAAGTTCACATATTGTTTAAAATCATAGTTTAAGTAACTAAAACTTTTAAAATTTCAACTAGTAACTCGATTGTAAAAATGTACCTACGACAGGTAAGGACATCTGACAGATAATGCCTGGCCACCACTAGTCACCAACAGCCAACTCTCCTGTCTGGTCACTAAAATCAGAGTTGACTTAAGCACTCACATACGTGCTTTCGGCACAACTGAAGGTTATTCTGTGATGGGATTTTAAGATGCTGCCCGAGCTGGCTTTGAACTCATGAGCTCAAGAGATCCCCTTTAGCCTTGAAGTAGCTAGGACACAGAGGTGATCAACGGGCCAAGATCAAAACTGAAAAACTTAATGATCTCTCTAGGTTTCTGTGTTGCATAAATAACGAATGGTTGGAATATGATCACCTGTCTTTTCATGAATGCTTTTCAAGGGCTGAAATCACTAAGAGAAGAACTATGGCAAAATTTTGTTTTGTTAAACCATGGTACTAATGTTTAGCCCTTTCAGGCAATAAGCACATTAAACATCGAGTCAGTGACCAGGCGGCTGAGCTGCACCGCACAGAAATGAGCCTCGCTGAGCTCACAGTACCAGCACACACACCATCGCACCCGTTCATAAAAGGGCATGTCTACACAGGGAAGCAGAACAAACTTTTGATTAGTTGACACAAAGCGGGGACTGTTTCAGGACATGGACAGTGGCACCTGCTGCTCTGTGGCTCTTGTCTGTCTATTGGGCAAGAGCTTTGTGTTAGGTTTTCTTCGTCCTCTGTTCCAGTTCATGCTGGTGTTTAATAAGGCGTTCTATTTCTGTTCCAAGTGTTTGCAGGTTTTCCTTTAATAAGTGGGGGGGAGGGGAGAGAAAACAGAAGTACTAAGTATAATATAAATACCTTTTCAACTATGTTTGCCTAAACTGTGAAACTGAGGTTAGTTCTTGGTACTGAGATAATCTAGACACGTTTTAGTGAAACAGGCCTGTCCATTTCAAAGTTAATTTTGTTTTTTTGAAACAGGCTCTCTCTGTGTAGTCCTGGAACTTGCTATATAGACAGACGAGGCTAGCCTCAGACTCCCAGAACACCTCCTGCTTCTGATGGGATTAAATGTGTGTGACACACCTGATCTGAAGTTATCATCTTTTCACTGACGCTACAGCAAGTTTTAGCTCATAACGATTACTTAGATTTAAAACTATTTTTAAAATCTATTACTAGTTACCAATTCATGCATAGCAAAGACAGAAAGGTTGGGTCAGACAACAGCTGGGAAAAAAAGCCACAAAATACACTAAAAATGCTGTAATATTAAGAAGTTATTAATTATAATCATTTGGCACAAGCCATCCACTGTGAAGCCAACAGTTCACCTCAGTGTCTATCCATCAAGAAGCTGACTTTCTCTCTAGGTAGCGTGGAACCCCGTGTTAGAGCACCAGCTTGGTGCTGACATGTTTACCAAGTGGTCAATAAATAAGAAACACAAGTACCTTCAAAGTAATATTTTTTAGCAATGTATCTTCCAAAACAGCCTGTAATTTTCGGTTGATTTCCAAAGAGAGCTCCAGTGTTAGCCCGCTGTCAGCGGGATGGGATGTGTATAAGGACGCCATGATGCCACCGCGTCTACTCAAATGCACTTTGTTAAAATCAGAGGCTTCTGAGGAGAGTGTGCCTGATTCTTCTCGTAAAACGTAACTCTGAATTATTCTGCAAAACAAAATGACACTGTGTGCTTGCTGAATACAACACTGGGTCTGTAGGAATCAGCGATTCACAAGCGTAAAGTATCCACCTGTTAGGCCAATAACCTAGGGCGGCTCAGAATCTTATCAGATGGGTTGTTAACCTGGCCCGTTCTGTCTCCTGGTATCTGACAAAACGCAAATACAGCTTTTCTGTTTCTTTCTGTACTTGTATATGAGTATTTTAGTCATTATTGGTTTGATTTGTTAGTATTTTCTATTAAACTATTATTGAACTCTATTCTGCCCTTTCTTTTAAAAGTCTACAAGCAGAATTTTCTACAGGTCTAGAATTATTTCAGAGTAACTGTTTAAGAGGGTTAAGAGAAGACTTGCAGCATGAAGACAGCTCTTAACTAAGCGTGGCATCTGTAGAGGACTGTGGCGCAGCACAGACTGTGGGTCAGCCAGGCTGCGTGCGCAGCCGAGCTGGGACCCAACCTCACAGGAAAGGGCAGCTCATGCTAGATACAGTTAACTCATCTGAAAACCCACTCAGCTGCCAAGTGGACTTAAGAAACTGATCAAGTGGTCCCAAGCCATTAGTGTCTCACCCCAAAAGGTGCTCAATTATTAACCCACTGATTTTGGTCAGTAGAAAATTCTCAAAAACCCATGTATCTTTCAGAGTCATACACTTTTAAAAGCTAAGTACAATTTTTTAATCCAAAGTTATCTTAGTATTAAAAAGTAAAACCACGACCCTCCACTCTCTCGTTCACTCATTCACTCTCTCTCCCGATGTCCACCTGTAAGGAGAGACTTGGTCTCCTTTCATCCCTAAACCTGGAATACAACAGGTGATCCAGAAGAGAGAGACCGGGACGCTGTAAGAATTACTAAGCCAGGCACAGCACTGCCGGCCCAGACACTCAGGAAGCTGATGCAGAAGGGTCTCTTGAGCCCAGGAATGCAAGGCCAGCCTGGATAACATGGTAAGCCCATGGGAAAGATTGGCTCTTCATCAACTTCTGAGGCCATGCAAATGGCGGTCCTCTGACACAGGTCATGCTACCACAGTAATACATACTTGGTTTTCTTTCTTATTTCTTCTACCAGTTGTTTGATGTGGTCCTCCATGAATTCTATCTTTTCGTTCTTCCGGGCATGTGATTTCTGCAGTCTCACTATCCTCTCAATGAGCATGGCCTTGTCCACTTCCGGGAAGTTGTCCACAGCAACAGAGGCGCTGGTGTTCTCTGGAGATCGGTCTTCAGTACTGCTTCGAGCATTAAGTGACCCTGAAAACAAAAGTCCAAGCTCAGACAGAGTGCATGACCTAGGTCTCCCTCACCTCATCTCAGTCATTCCTGTAACCCTGTCCAGTATTGGGCAAGAGCACATAGTGGGCTACTTGCGGTCGCCATTCTTTTTTGAAAGCACAGGTGACAGCAGTAGTCAGCAGTGTCTGTTACATTACACAAAACCACAGGAAGGACTGACAACAGAGAAACAAACCTTAAAAAAAAAGAACAGCAGGCCTGACATACGTCACAAAGTAAATGGCAACACTGAGAGGGGTGAAAAGAAGGGGTAGGAGAGCCAAAAGGCTTGGGAGAGGGGAGAGGAACAGAGAAGGGAGGAGAGGGCATGCTTGCCACCATTCAGATCCTACTCCACCTACCAGGCACACTACAAAATGGTGTGACTTTGGACACACTATCTGACCCTCGGTGCCTAAGTTATTGCTGCTAAAAATACAAACGTACCTCACAGGACTGTAACCGCATTTAGACACCATTACAACAATGCATGTAGGGAGTCTATATCCCCCACACCTCCGCACCTAGCCTTTGTGTTAATTTGAGATCAATGTCTGAGCCTCTTCACCCTACAAATTAGGCCTTCAACCGTATTATAGACTTGAGAAAAACAACAGCGCAAATTAAGCAACCCAAATAAAATGGTTTTAGCTGGGACCCAAGATACAGTGTTGATTTGAAACCATGTACTTTCTGTTAACACGTTACTACAGTGCCTGCACTGATGCTTTGACCCCAACAATTCTAGGAGATGATCACAGTACAATGATTCTAACAGAAGTAAAAGATCAAGTGGGGACAGAGGCAGAGACAGACAGAGAGAAAGAGAATGAATATATAGACACACAATTGTCTCCTCCGACTGTGTGAGATCCCCATCCACATGTTCAACTAACTCCAGACTCGAAATACTCCTTAAAAGTGTCTACACTAAACATGTACAGGTTCTTGTGAACTAAGCAAAGAGTTTAACAACTGTGTCCCCAGCACTTACACTGCATAAAGGACTGTAAGTGATGTAGAAATGATTTAAAGTCCGTGGGGAGACTGTATAGAATACATGCAGAGACTACACCATCCTATGAAAGATTTCAACAGCCAAGGATTTTAGGATCCCTGAGCGCTCTGGAACCAATCCCCTGCAGATGCCAGAGAAGAACTGTTGATCTAAACCTGAAGCTACATAGGATGACCACTTCCAGGTGTTAAAATATAGAAGTGTGTCCACACACTGGATCTATATTTGATGTGATCTATATAGATACAAATCTAAATTCCAGAAATTAAAAAAGGAAGTGTTGCACAGAATACAGAAGTGCTGGTAAAGAGAATGGGCTGGGCAGTCTCAGACAAACCAGGTATGTTAGCAAAGAGCAGAACATAATTTTAATTCCGGTACATTTTCTACGATATAAATATATCATAACTTCTATTTTTAAGCCTCAAAATGCAACAAAGCATATGCACACTTTTTAAAAGCAATCAGAGCTCATCTTTACCTGACGAACTGGAACGGCTTCCCATGCTGCTTGCCTCCTTGTCATAGCTTCCATTCTCAGTCTGGTCCAATTTTTTACGTGCTATGAAAAAAAAAGAAGAAATGGACTACTTGTGACAGTTTTAGTGACCATTTGCCCATGCCATCTAACATAAATTGTTAAAGTCACTTGGGCAAAATGACATAAAGCACAAGACCATGGTCCTTGATATCTATCTTAGAACACAAGTGATGCCATTCATGTAAATGACATCTGGAGCTGCGCAGATCAATAAAAACAAAGCCACACAAGGGAAGCATCGTTTACTCACGCTGACTTTGACTTTCAGGCCTGCTGGAGACATAGGCGACCCTCCCAGTGTCAGACTCTCTCCAGACTCGCCCTCAGTTAACGTGTAAGAAGCAGGGCTAGAGAGCTGGCTCCAAGGCTAAGAGC
This sequence comes from Pachyuromys duprasi, assembly GCA_028658305.1. Classification (NCBI taxonomy): domain Eukaryota; kingdom Metazoa; phylum Chordata; class Mammalia; order Rodentia; family Muridae; genus Pachyuromys; species Pachyuromys duprasi. The sequence goes on from CM053762.1 coordinate 66,370,321, forward strand.
ACTGACTGTTGGTCCAGAAGACCCAGCACCGCACGGTGGCTCGCAGCTGCGTGTAACTCCAGTTCCAGGGGATATGATGCCCTCTTCTGGAGTCTATCAGCAGCAGGCAAACATATGGTGCACAGACACGAGCAGGCCACACACACACACACACACACAGGCATAGGTAGACCTTTAAAAACACTGAATGATTTTGGCAAATAGCTCAATACAGACACATTAAACAAACCTTCAGTCTTCTCTTACTACATCTCTTCCTACTTTAAACACAAAGTAGGGCATACAGATCAAAAGCTGATGAACGTATCTTTTTCACTGTGTTCCAACGTATGGCGCAGGTTCTCCAAAACCACTTTGAATTTGTTTTTCTTTTTTCTTTTCTAAGACATGGTCTCACTATGTAGCCCTGGCTGTCCTGGAACTCACTACATAGAGCAGGCTGAGCGGGAACTCAGGGACCCGCCTGTTTCTACCTCCCACACCTGGCCATATGTAACCAGCTAAACTTGAACCCACTATGCAGCTGAGGGTGACCTTGGCCTTCCTGCTGGGATTACAGGCATGCATTAGCATAGATTTATATCAAATTTTAAACAGGAGAATCTGATTTTAACTCCAGGTATTAATGGCTGCATCAGCCTGGTATTCACAGTACTTCTCTGAGATGTTTCCTAAGATGCAATGACCACTACATGAGAGTTCAGAAATCACTCACTCACAGATACACACAGAGTAAACATTACAAGGTGCTTTTTAGATTCTAATTTAAAGGCAGATCTTTGTTTTTCTAAAACACAAAATAATTTATATTTTAAATATAAAAATACATGAATTTGAGAGAAAAAAAAAAACACTTACATAACTTCTGCAGGTAGCAGAATGTAAAGTAAAAAGGTTTAGATTCTCCTGACTGGCCAAAGGCATTTTTCTGGATTTTCACATTCTGTGGGTTTATGAATAAAGGCAGACTCACAGAACTGCAAGTTTAGCGATCTCAGTAATTTAGTCCATGGATAGTAACACAGTGAAAAAGAACACACAGGCTAGGCACAGTGGCACACCCCTCTATTTGTACCACTGAGGAAGGAAAGGCAGAAAACGGAGTGTATGAAGTGAACAAGACTGCCCAAGGATGACAAAACCTGAGCCTGAGAGAAAAACCAACGGAGCACAGCACGCGTGCGTGTGGGAGCACAGACAGCGCACCTCGGGCAGCAGAGCTCCAACAGACAAGTTCTGGAGATCGACACGCAAGACAGGAGTACCTTGCTGAAGCTGCTTGCTAAGATCCTTGACGTTAGAGGCGTGCTTGCGCCTCTGCGTCACCAACTCGTCTTTGAGTTCTTCCACTTGGGTACACAGGGCTTTAACCTCTGTCTGTGCAGCAGACAGCTCAGCCTGCAGAGTCTGGGCCTCCTCTTTCCGCAGCTCTTCTTCTTTGAGCAATCTGCTTTCCTGATAAAGTTAGAAAGCACTCATTTTTTAAAAACTCCCATGATTGCTCAGCTTGAAATCGTAAAGTGTAAGGCAGAAGAGTCTTCTGTGACTGTCCTTAGCAGACTCTGGGGCGCTCCTCCCCACCTTCACCCCACAGTGAGCAAGTTAGACAACATCAATGGGGGATGCTCTGTGCAGGACACAGCTGCAATCTAAGTCTCTGAATTTCTGGAACTTGAAAAACAAGTCCTCACTGTATTCCCGGTTGACCTAAGGACTATGTCAACCAGGCTCTGCTTGAACTCAGAGATCCATCTGCCTATATGCCTTCAGAGCACTGGATTAAAGGCTTGTACCACCATACCCACTTGCCCCACTGGCTCACAATATTTTTATGATCAACTAAAGGGTACTTTTATTATGCAGGAATATTAAACCATTTTAAACTACCAAAAGAGAGAGAAAGAAAAGAGAAAGAGAAGGAAGGAAGGAAAGCAAGGAAGGAAGGAAAGAAAAGAAAAAAAAGGAAGGAAGGAAGAAGGAAGGAAGGAAGGACCTTTAAAAAATGGTGACTCCAAGCTAGGCAGAGTGGCACACACCTGTAATCCCAGCACTCTGGGAGGCAGAAGCAGGCAGATCTCTGTAGGCCACCCTGGTCTACAAAACCAGTCCAGGATAACCAAGGCTACACAGAAAAAAACTGTCTCAGAAATACAAAACAAAAAATGGTGACTTCGGTTAGGAAGACAGAAATCATGGTTTCCTTATTTTTAAAAAGTTTAGAAAAATTTCATTGTACGAATTACATTCAGTAAACAGAAAAACAAAACTTAAAATAATGAGATGTCACTAAAAGAACGTAAGGTTAATTATCACTTACTCTCTGATATTACTAGAGAGATTCGATTTATGCTTCGTGCTGCACTGTTCTAAGAGTAAATGGGGGGCTGGATGACTCAGCAGTTAGGAGCACTGGCTGCTCCTCCAGAGGACAGGGTCGGGCACCCACTGCTGGCCTCTGCTGTTATGTGGTGCAGACATACTCACCAGGTCGGCATTGGTCTGTGTCATGTGCTCGCACTGGCTCTGCAGCTGGCTCTCGCTGAAAGAGAGGCTGTGCACCTGCGACTGCAGTGAGCTGGACTCAGACTGCAGCTGTGCATTCTTGCTGGTGAGCTTCTCTGTGAACAGCAGCAGCTCGGACTCCCTTCTCCTGCTGCCTTCAATGTCTTTCTGCAGGTCGGTAATCAGAGAATTCAGGCTTTCCATTTCTTCCTTCAAACGTTCAATTTCTTGCTTACCACTAAAAAACAAAGTTTATATTTAAGAAAACTACATAAGCTTTTATTAAAAAGTGTTCAATTAAGTGTGGGGATTTTCATTTCATAGATTGCTTTACAAAAGAACTTGTAACTGTTCATCCGTTCAAACATTCATGATGGCCTCCTATGGCACAGCCATCTGTAAGTTCAGTTCCAGAGATCTTACTCTCTCTCTCTCTGACCTCCAACGGCACCAGGCAACCATGTTATGCACACACATACAGGCAGGCAAACATTCATACACATAAATTTTTTTAACCCTTATAAATGTATAAAGGAAAATCAGTACAGAGACAAAAGATGGAGGAAAAAGGACAATGGACCCACAGCAGAGGTGTAAAAAATAATCCAATTCAGAGGAAGAACATTTCTAGTACAGTGACAAGAAAGAATGCTGTGAAAGCCAGCAGCTCAGAGGACGGAGAGCAAGAAGCTGAAGGAATAGCTGCCAACAGCTTCTCTTCCTCCTGTTCCCAGTCAACGCTAGCCAAGCGATACTAGGAGACAGGTGGCTGGAGAAGAGACACGGCGGGTCATGGTACCCCATGCTGCAGATGGTGACTGAGGGCGAGGGGCAGCACTCGGCTGCCTGGACATGGGCAGCACAGACAACATGAACTGAACCTGAATCCAGACATCATGAAGCAAGTGTAAATAACTGCCTCAGAGATGTCAGATCCTGACCTCAAGCCACAACTGTCCAAAGTTAAAGATCGAGGTGCAGACTCAGGTTCCCCTTTCAGAAGAGTGACAACTGTGAAGCTAAAGAACAGACAAACTAAACCCATCCCAATTCTGAATGGTTCCTGTCAGTGTTTATGAAACACAAACTTTGCTTTGACTTTTAGAAGCATGGCAAGAGCTCAAGGACCGTAAGGAAGGTGAAAGACACAAACTGAAGAACTGTCAACCAGAGAGCTGTAGAGTAATCTGTGTTTGGGGCAGGAGCTGCGCTCCGAGACGCCATCCTGAGGTGGCTTTTAAGAGCAGCTGCTCATTTCGTACCTTTGCAGCTGCTCTTGTATCTGATCTGCGACTTTCACTTTGTCCAGTAAGCTCTGAATTTCCGCTTTCTGACGGTTGATGATCTCCCTGTACTTTGATAACTCGTCTTCAGTCCTTAGGCGCTCATCTTCTAGACACTTGGCCTGTGAAATGGGGACAGTCAGGCCACAGCAGCCCTCACGCTCTGAGGAGCGACAGGCAGGACAGGCACATCAGAACCTACGCAATGCTGCCTGGCCTCACTGACTTCCTAGCTCCTCACCTCACCAAGAATAACTTCCCTCTTGCAGAGTGCAGACTCTTGAGTACTGGGTCTCAATGCAAGGTGCCTGTGCAAAGCCTCCTTCTAAATGAACAAGCGGCATGTGGGGACAGCATATGAATACAGACAACCAAGACTGTACACTTGGGAGTCACTAACATTGTCAGAAATTCAAACCCTATCCTCTTAACTATAAAACCCACCACAAGTAGTATTTTTGGTCTTCAAGAGTGTTTTATGCTTACACCACTGAGAGGTCCAGCCACTCTGCCAGCTGCTTTGCTGTCCTCAGCACCAAAGCCCACATATCAGTACAGTACTGCGAGTGTGCTGCCAACAGCAAGGGATGGCAAGCATTTCCCGTGCCTAACATGCACTGCAGCTCAGCAAGACTCAGCTCCACTGCTAAGAAAACGCTGCTCTTTCCCCGAGTTTTTGTTTTGAAAAATTTAAGTATTCTTTCCCAAACATTAAACATCACAGTACACTGGGGCTTAAGAGTGTCTGCCTCAGGTGAGTTAGGGCTCAGGACTGCCTACCTTTGTTCTCAGTGTCCGAAGCTCATCCATGCCCTCCTTAAACGTCCTCTTGAGATCTTCCAGTTCCTTTATTTTGGCATGATGCATCTGAGGAAGAGATACAAATCCTGAGACACATAAGCACTACAGATTTTTGCTTGCTTCTTCTAAAAAGGCCTCAGGTGTAGACAGTAGTGAGTACTCTTTTTTCTGCATTACACAATTGGCCAACTACACGTTTATTATACACTACAGTACACAATCGGCCAATCACAGGCTTACTATCCAGTACAGGACACAATCTGCCGATCACACATTCACTATCTAGTACAGGACACAACTGGTTGATCACACATTTACTATACACTACTAAACACAATCAGCTGATCACGCATTCACTATCCAGTACGGGCCAGCTATCCTCACCTCCAGCTGGTCAGATTTCTCTTGCATCTGTTTTTCAAGTTCCCCTTTTGTGACTCGGAGCTTTGCATCAAGCTCATTTGACTTAATTTCTTCAGATTCCTAATGGAAAAACAGTAAGAAGTGCTTACACTTTAAAAACAAAGCTTTGCAATGTTTACCACCTGCAATAAACTGCAGCTAAAATTGGAGAACGCATTTCAATGTTAACCTTGCAGAAACAGCAACCATGCACTCTGGTATACACTCTGGTATGCAGCATAATACAAAAGAGGGTTTTTTGTTTTTTTGTTTTAAAGTTGTACATTTCTACGTTCTCTTCATTTGTCTGATGTTTTCTAGGAGTTTTCTGATAAGAAAGTCTCTCGTAAGGTCAGCCTGAGCAGCCTATGTGATGTGTGTGTGCACGCTTGTTTGCCTGTGTGCCCATGGAGGCCAAGGTGACAGCAGGCCCCTTCCTCAATTGCTCTCCACTGTACTTTGACACAGGAAAGCACACAACCTCACACTGACTGATCTGGCTGCCAGTGAGCCCCACAGGTGCACCTCCCCACCTCTCTCCAACCAGAGCCGAGATCACAGAAGCCGCTGCCAGCTTCTCATGTGGGTGTCAGGCCCTCATGCTTGCAGAGCAAGCATTTCCCCCACCAGACCATCTGCAGGTACTTCAACATAGGAACTAACTTGCCCTTTACCTTAATGGTCCTAAGAAATCCATGCACACTTCAATTTTGGCAGATTCAGAAAATCCTTGAAAACAGCGTTCTGATGATTAGTCTACCTCAAAAAGGAAACATACCTGATACGTTTTTATCATATCCTGACAGTTTTGCCGGATCTGATCAGCTTCTTCCTTCGCCTGTGTTAATTTCGTAGTTGTTTCTTTGAGTTTATCTTTGGTTTCCTGCAGTGACAAAGTGGCAGGGACAAAATTAGCCATGGTGATATGAAGAACAATACAGCAAAGAAGTGCCTGCTTGTGGTGATTTGAATGAAAACGGTCCCATAAACTCATAGGGAGTAGCATTATTGGAGATGTGGTCTTACTGGAGTTGGTGTGCCCTTGTGGAAGGAAACATGTCACATGGGGTAGGCTCTGAGGTCTCAGAAGCTCACTCCTCTCTTCCTGTTGCCTAAGGATCCAGATATGTTCTCAGTACCATGTATAGTCTGCACTCCACCATGCTTCCCACCACGATGATAACAGACGGAACCTGATTTGGTGCCCAATTCAATGCTTTCCATTGTAAGAGTGGCTGGTCACAGTGCCTCTTCACAGCAACAGTGCCCTCAGACACTGCTGCAGCACTAGAATGGGCACTAAGCAAGAGCCTAGCAGTGATGTTTGTTTCTGACAAATGTTAGCACAGTTAAGCTGATGAACATTCCGTTAAAAATGATAGTTTTCACCAATTCTTCCAAATGACTAAGGTGGTAAGAAAAGCAAGTGTTCAATGGTTCTTTGCACACTCGCGCAACCCTCTGCTTGCAGCTGTGACACCCATGTAAAGCTCCCTTTTGATGGCATGGTGCATTAAAGACAGCCTGCTTCTGGCTTCTCTACTGAGATGGCAACTCTTCCAACAGGTTTTTTAGGAGTTAACCCCATCAAATCCAGTTGCTTTTTTTCCTCATCCTTATTCTTTACTCACCTATTCTAGTCCTGACCACCCTGCCTTGACCCTTTAAATTCCCTTTGCTCCCATTCCCACTGAAAACATACATATTCCTTCTGTCTATCTTCATTACTCCTTGCTGGCTTTCTGCTCTTCAGTGACCTCTCCCCCAGTTTCCTGTCTGAGAGACGGTATGACCAAGCCCCTCAGACTGACTTTCCTGCTATAATACAAAACCATGAGGCAGAACATGAGGGATATTTAAGACAGCGTGGAGAAGAAGCAGGGCTTTAGCTCAAGCTCTGGCTTTAGCTTAGGCTTCAGCTCCTCAGCTCCCTAGCTTTCTGGGTTTTGAACTAGCCTTGGGTTTTTTGCCCTTTTCCTCCTGGGCTGTCAGCTGAGCTTGCCGTCTGCAGTATTTTATCTTCTGTTAACTCTAACAGAATTAGAATGTGTTTTCATCCTGAATGTTATAGCTACATTAATTTAAATACCATCCATGTCTCCTCTTCTCCAAGTCAAACTTTGGTTTATCTCCTTAGAGATCCAGAGCATACTTATAACTTCTCCGTTTAACATCCTTGCCTACCATTCTACACTGTGAGTTATTTTGGGTCTGTTAGTACTGACTGATTTCTTTGGTCTATGGACTGAATTTTTCTGCTTCTTTGCATGCTGGTAATTTTTCATTAGATGCCAAACATGGTGAAATATATGCTTTCAGGTAAAGTTTTTACAATTATTTAAATGTTTTAGTACATAATTCAATCATTTAAATCATTTTAGTGCATAATTTACTTGAAATGAGCTTGCTCCACAAGTGTCAAGCTGGCCCCACAACTAAAGTAGTATTTTGCTGAGGTCACTTAATGATCTCCGCACTCTGGCTGTGCTGACCCGTGTAGACTGCAGGGGGTGCTGGCTTGCCCTTCTGGAGCTTTGCCCTCCTTTCCTGCATACTTTGAGCACTATACCCTCAACCCAGAAGACTGCTGGGCACGGGGTCAGTCCTCTCCCAGTGCTGCAGCAGAGCCTGGAGGCGTGAGACACTGCCTCACCTCACTCAGGGATCACTATCTCATGCTGTCTTGTGTCTCACATCTGAAAACCTTCACGGAGTTTTTATTGTTATGTTCCCTTTGTTCGTACATATGGTTTTGTTTTCTTTTACTTTCACTTTCTTTATTTTGGGGAATTTTTAGTTTAAGGTAGAAGGGCACGTCTGGATCTGGCTCTTCCACAGTGCAGGAGTGCAAGCAACAGAGGGCAGCCTACTAAGGGGGGTGAAATGACCACACAAGTAAGTTCTACATTCTGGCCAACAAGCCTCTGACAAAGCATTTGAGGGTAAGAGCAGCACTAATAACAGACACCAGTGACATGGAGGGCACAGGAAGCACAGAGCCTGGCTTCTGGAAACTGAGCACACAATCTACCTAACAACGCTAGTTACACAGGCCTCCCGGGCGTGCGCTCTCTTGCACAGGCCAGTTATGGGCACTGCTTTGATTTGATACCCCCAACTACCTATAGGTTTCTGATACTAACATACAAAATACCCAAAGGCGATTAACAATTTTATTGACTTGGTAATCAATCCTTAATAAGGCAACCTGGAATTATGTTTTAGCCAGCATCAGGAAGCCTATTTTAGGATACTTGGGAAGAGGCACACTTTTCCATAACACCCCCTTCTGTTAAGTCACATTTCAGAGTTCATTTTTACCATCCATTCTCTCAACTGCAGACTTTTTATTTCTCCAAAGACCAGCTCTCTCTGTGTTTAAATTACACCATCACTTATCAGACTTTACAATTTTGGGGTGTGAGCCTAGCCTTCAGTGCCTGAGCCATTGCTCCAGTCCTGGACTTTACAGTTATATTTTATTATATTAATTTTTAAATAAAATGGTATTTTTAGCAAGTAGATCAGCAAGTAATTACAAGGTAATCAGCCTAGCATGTGTGAGAACACTGGTTATTAATGTCTAGCACTTGCAAGTTCGTCCACATGCAAAGTTTTTGCTAGCACTGCAGCAAAAGATTATTTATAAAAACAGATAAGCTATTTGTATTAAATTATATTTAAATATTAACATGTATTTTAATGAGAATCTTAACAGTTTAACATTTTTCATTTTAATTCCAATAACATACATTAAATATTTTTTCTTCTCCCAAATTTTGATTATCAAAACAATGATTAAATAACAGCAAACTTGGACGCTGTAAACTATGACTTATAAAATCTAACATTCATGTGAACTGTCTGTAGGAGCTGCTAAGGAGAGCACCAGGCCTCAGTGGCTGCCCAGAGCAAGTTCTTAACACTCACTGTACCCACTGCGCCGCACTCACCTTATGTGCGTCCATCTCAACTCTCAACTTGTTCTGTGCCCACTTTACTTTAATGACATGAGAGCTGATCTCCTCCTTCAGTTTGTCTATTTCTCTGATGAGTCTAGTCGTTTCACCTTCCTAAAAAAGGACATTAGGTCACTTACACAATCTACTGTGCATCTCTTACCTCCCCTTGTACAGTAGCTCAGTATTCACAGGCGGGCACCCAATGGCCCCACATGTCATAAACTGACTGAAGGGTCACATGGTAATAGTAACACCCTCAATCCAATGAGGCATGAGGGTACTGAAGACCCGGATCAGCCCATGGTACAGTATAAGACACACACACAGATTTCTAACTGACTGGCAGGAAGGTAATTGAACTGGTTCTGCCAGAATCTCTGAGGACAGTGAGAGCATTTCCTCACTAAGATACTAGCAAGATCTCTGAACAACTCCTGCTTCAGTTAGTCAATCTTCTAGGACAATTCCAGAGTAACTATGCTTTTCAGTAAGAAAAAGTATCCATTCTAGTCTCCAGTGAGCTAAATGTTGCACTAGGATTCTGGCCAGGCCTGGAGATATGCTCAGCAGTGGAGACATTGCCTGGCCTGCATGCAGCCTTACACAGTCCCTCATGCTACAGAGGAAAATGTATTAAATAAAAAACAAAACAGACCCTGGCCAAAGCTATTCACAGTCTAAAGCTATTCACAGCTGACATTAATATGTACACATCTTAGCCAAACATAATTTTTTGAGACAAACTAATTTTTCCAATAGATTCCAAACAGAAAAAAATTTAAAAAGATTAATGACACAGGCCAACACTTTTTCTTTCTCCAGCAAACCTTTCTAGCAGCAGGGAATGAGACACCTAAAACATATACGTGAGTGAGCTAATAAAAAGCACTTTTGTCCTACAGCATTGTGACTACGGAAAAGCAGATGCGTGACCTTCAAATTAGGCACAAGTTATACCTTCGATTCATAGAGCTGCTGCAGTCGACCTTTCTCTTGAGAAAGCTGCTTAATTTTGTTACTGTTTTTCTCCAATTCCTTATTTGTATCTCTAAGTTTTCTTTCAAGTGTTTCTTTTTCCTTTCGAAGGTCTAGAGATTCCTTCTCACCTCTCACATACTTCATTACCATGGCTTCCTTTTCCTGGCGGGCCTCTTCACATTTCTTATTGGCCTTTGAAAGAAAACGTTACCTAGCATTAATAAAAAAATATTTTCAAGTGAAAACATATACAAATGAAGACTTTCCCCACGGCATTAGCATGTATTCTGTGCGTGTGCTCCTGGCCCTTTCTTACTCTCTTTACTTTGGTTGCTGTGGTTTCTATTTACACACATTTCCCTTCTTCTGCACACATGCTTTCTTGCCAGTATTCTGCATCATTCTGAGCCCCAGGAAGAGATCATCACGGTCCACACTTACAAATCCCTTCCCCTCACACTTGTAGTGAGCCCACCGCCAGGACAGAAAGCAGGAGCCTAGGGAGAATGCAGCCTGGCTTCCAGGTCACCGCCAGTCACCTAACACAACCACTCTCTCTGGGCTGTCCTGCCTTTGAGCCTCTAGAACTATAACATAAATATACTTCTTTTTTCGTAACAGAGTATCAAGACTGGAGTACTTCACTGTAGCAACACAAAAGGAGTTAATAAAAACATGTATACACGTGCATGTGTCACTAGGACATGTACATGTGACATAACAAAATGTCAGCTACAGAAGGAAAGATATATAAAAGGACTGGAGACACAGGTAAAGAGATAACTCAGATATCCCTTACCTTATTAATTTCTCACAATCAGGGTGCACTTACGCATTACCTCAGCATTATTTAGGATTTATTTTTTATATTTACGTGTATATGTGCATCTGTCTGAGCATATGCATGTCAACGCCCTGGAGGCCTCAAGAGGGCATCAGAGCCCTAGCGCTGGAGAGGCAGGGTTAGGAGTCTGTGAGCGGCTGTTGGAGAGCGCGCTCTGGATTTCTGGGAGCCAAGCAAGCACTCCTCACGCTTGAGTCATCCTTCCAAGCCCAGCTTCCTCTAAAGGCTTTTTCTATGAACACCATGATGCCACAATAACCCAACTGTTACATTCTAATAAACAACAAGCACTAAATTATCAAATTTATAGTGATGGGTAATACCTGCTCCATGCACTGGGCCATCTCTTTGTGGATTTGCTGAATGGCGTTCTTAGCTGTGACATCCTGTGCTGAGAGCTGGTCTCTGGATGCTTTCACTTCTTTATTCAGTTCCTCTATTCTTGATTCTAACTGTGAAAAGGAGGATTTCCAGGTTATATTGGTCACTGCAGCAGGCAGCCCAGCAACCCTCAACTACCCCCTACAGTGTACACGGTAGACGGAACCTGCAGCTCTCAGGGCCCTCCCAGGCTTTAGCCTACGGTGTGTGGACCCAGAGCACACAACTATCACAACTAAGTCCTCTATACAACACCTAACAGTCTCCTTCCAGATAGGTAAAATGAATACACATCAGAACACAGTGCAGGACAAAAGTTTCATTTTTACTGTCTTGCACGGCTGTGTGGCGCTGTCCCCACTGGACAGCTGTCTAGCTGTAGGTGCACCCAGGACTGCGCCTACTGACTCACAGCACTGCTGCCTGAAAGTGCGCCTTCTCATGCTTACGTAAGGAAGACAGACCCAAGAGGCATTTCTCACAACACACCAGCGCTGAGTTCTGCACCTAGTGATAGTATACTCACCCTGTCCACAGGAGGAAAAGAGGCTCACAAAATCAAGAGCAGCTATGGCTTTGCTACCAACCTAAGCACTTCCTGTCTATCCGTGCGGTAAACACACCCATTAAAAAAAGGAAAGAAAAGGACCAGCAGGGACACCAGTTAGCTTGCCTTCACAGCAGAACTCACAAAACACCGGGAACGAAGCTAAAACCACATGGGAGAAAATGTCCCAAAGCCAGGCAGAAACGTCTAGGGGATACTGGCATCAACCACTTCTTCCCTTAACTGGTAGAAAGTTAAATCAAATCAAACCTTTTCATTATTTGGGCAGAAAATTATTTGTTTGGTATTTGTTATTCTTAGATGTCATATTTAGAACAGTTATACCTATCATTTATATACAATAATTCAGATTCACGCTAATGATTTAAATATGAAGTTGTTTCCTACATTTGAAATGTTTTAACTTATCACATGGCTTTTTTTTCCAGGAGTTTAAAATTTTAAGTATGGTCTTGAAGACTTTTATGTTTTTTACCTGTTTGATTGTATTCATATGCTGCTTCTCTGTTTCTGTTCTTTTTTTCAGTTCTTCTCTTAAATTGTCTTTTTCTGAACAAATATTTAAGATGAGTTCCTGATGATTCTTATTTTCTTTAATTAATCTAAATATAAAAGGGCAATATAAATAGAGCAAAAGGGAAAGAAGACGTGAAATATTATCTATCTGTAGATTAGCTGTAGACACCTGATTACTTAAGTTACTACTCTCAAGTAATCCTTTTTAATGAAATAACATACCCATAAAAGAACAAAACCCCCGCACCTAACAACGCTTTCTCAGAACATGTCCTTACATTTAAGTGATGGTGTGTATAAGGATAAACTATTTCTAATCTTGTCGATATAAAATAAAAAAGGTAAGAGCAGCTACTTTTGTTAGCAAGCCTAAATTACTGACTTTGTGGATTCATGTATCAGATATTTAAAAAAATAAAATTCTCTGGTCAATTAGCCCTATAAGGCAAGCTCCTTACCAGTGGGCCATACCAGCTGCCTGACTTTGTTACTTCCGTGTTATTTGTTATTCTTGGATGTCATGCACACATTCCACCAGACAACCCTTAAGAACTAAAGTTGGGTCACTGAATCTTACTATGGACACATGGGGCACCAGAACAAAAGTAGAGTGGAGTGGCACTTTCCAGGGCCCAGAGCGAGGGTACAACGGTACACACTTGCAGGTTAAGACAAATGCTGGGGAATGTAATGTACAACAGGTGATAATAGGGCATAGCAGAGTGGAAACCCATCTAGCACGAAACAGGAAGAGGAGGAAGAAAGAAGACACAAGAAAGAAAATGAAGGAAAGGGAAGGGAAGGAAGGGGGAGAGGGCATACAGCAAGAGACAGACCCAGAGGAGGATGAGGGGAAACAGTATCGAGAACAGGAAATTTGCAAAGAGTGTATCTCAAGGCTCACACCATACACATAACTATGTGAGAGGGCAGGCAAGTTAACCAGCTTGACTGTAGAGTCATTCATAATGACAATATGTACAATTTCACCAGAAAAAAACAACAACAATACACTCAAGACATTTGGGAAAGAATGCATTAATGAAATTTTCAATAAAAGGAACTGAAACACAGTGGTTATTCTTCATAGGAAATTAAATGGAGGTAAAAGAAAAACATCTAGTTGTTTATCTAAACCAGTAAGTGTTTTGTTTAGAATTTAAAATGTAAGTAAAACAAGAGCTCAATGCAACTCACAACAATTCTGACACTTCTATGACGCCTTACGGCTCACGAGAGTAAAGCCAGGAAAGTACTGCCTCCCGCACAGGACGCAGTCTGACTCAGCTGATGGCCTCCTCCCTACGCTACCACCGGCCGCTGCTCTGCCTGGTGGAGGTGGACAAAGAGCTTGCTTGTGCTTGCTCCTCATGACTTCTAGTAACAACTGATAAAACTTCTGAAGCCAAACTCACAAAGCTCAGCTCTGTAGATCATCACATCTGACCCTGAACAAGTTTCTTAGTCTGCCTCAGGGACCTCACATACTTCAGGTGACAGTAGTACGTACTGCATATCTATGAAGATTCTGCGAGTTACGATGTGTGCAAGTCGCGTAATTAATAGCATGTGAGATTATTAAATACACACACTCTCATAACATTTAATAATGTACACATTATTGAAGTATGTATGTACTCTATAAACAGTTAAGATTCAACATCTCAGGAAAGCAGGAAAGGGTATCAGAAATGATCTTGCAGACAGAAGAGATCACAGTGGGTGCAGGCGACAGGGGAATGAAGAAGGTGCCCTCAGCCTAAGGAAAAGCAGTGGAAGCACAGCCAGCTCGGGAACAAGAGCAGCGCATGCTCACAAGCCATAATCCAAGTGGGCTCTATGTGAGCAGAGGTGTTCTTGAGAGGGCACTGGGGTCTCAAAGGCATCTGGTCACCAGAACTCATGTAAAGGGAAAAGAGAAATGTTTCCACATCGTTTTCCTCTGACTTTCACATGTGCATACCTCTCACATCATAACACACTTTTTTGGATTTTTAGAGAATTTAAATTTAAAAAAATTGGGGCTGGAGAGATGGCTCAGAGATTAAGAGCACTGACTGCTCTTCCAAAGGTCCTGAGTTCAATTCCCAGCAACCACATGGTGGCTCACAGCCATCTATAACGAGATTGGGTACCCTCTTCTGGTGTTGATGTAGGCAGAGTACTGTATATATAATAAATAAATCTTTAAAAAAAATTAAAATTTTAAGCTACAAAGGACAGAAAAGGAATGAATAGAAAAGGAACACTAGCAGAATGAAGTTCACTGGGAAAAACCAAAGGGTGAGTTAGTTTGGAGAAATCTGGTTGACCTAACAGAATGACAAGGAAACATAAAGAGCAGAAGCAAGGAAAAGCCAGTCCATTTCAAGCAACACTCTGGACTGTGCTGTGCATTCCCCTGTAATCCTCTTCTGGCATGCAGCCTCCTTTTTCTATTCACACACTTCATTAAAGAACAACAACAACAAAAAAAAAGGTGATGCAGCATAGTTTAAAAGGAATCTGTATGTAGCTTACTGAAGGATTTTTCTTTTTCTTTCTTAACAGATTGTAACATTCTGCCCAAACTTATGTATCACTTTACTATAAAAATCTACAATAAAAATACAGAATAATAAAATGCTATTAGAAGCAGGCTGCAGGAAATCAAGCTATCCTCCAAACACTATTCAAATAAACGTCTACAAGCAGAATGTGCTCAATTAACTCTTCTGTTCTCTAAATTGTAAGCTTTCAAGCTTACATTTCATGACTTGTAATTTCCTTTTGAACTTATTTTGACATACCTTGTTTTGAAACTGAAAAACCTGGATTGCTTTATAGAGGGTCTTGGTCCCTAATGGACTTACACTGTTTACTGTATTTATTTCCTAAGTGGGCAGCACACGTGTGCAGCTCAGACATTCAGAAGTAGACAATCACCAGCCAACTGTGTACACGGCTGCACCCTGAAACAAAACGTAGATAGAGGCCATTCTCCTTACAGGAGCTGTCTCTCCCACAGCAGCACACTTACTTTTTAATAGTGAGCTCCTGCTGCAGGTACTTGCCGTGCACACACTTCTCAAAGAGGGCCAAAGCGTGTTGTCCTTTGCTGGCACCATTCAGGATGTGGTGCTCCTCAGCAAGCTCTCCTGATAAGAGCTCAGATTCTATTTCCCCCAACAAATCATCTGATGCAGAAGCAGTCTTCATCTCTGCCAGGAGCATCCTGGTGCAGTCTGTATCGTAGAGGCTTGTGGAGGTTGCCTGTGGAGGACCAACTTCTGAGAATGCAGACGACCTCAGCTCTGCCAGTATCTGTGTCACCATCTGTCCTGGTTCACTGTGTTTTGACACTTGTTTAGCAAAGTCTCCCCCAGGAAAGTCATCTACTTGTTCAGAATTTTCTGGGCATGTGTCTGTTTTAGCACAAGAATTCTCACCACTGCCACAGTCTGGAATATGGCTTTCCCGTACTTCAATCTGACTACTGTGTTCATTAGTTTGACAAAAAATTCTGTCAGAGTTCGATGACAATAGTTCCGATTCTGCTTCTAATCCAGGGCTTTCGTCACCTGAAACCGAGATGCATGAGTCATCCTTTAGCTCAGATGTTTCCCCAGTAGTTGCGTTGGAAGTAATGGTGGCTGTGTGCTCTGTCTCTGACATGCTGACAGGCACCAATTCTCTCTGCATTTCTTCAAATCTGCTCCTGCTCTTCATTTACATCTAAGAAATCAAATAAATTAAAAAAGTTAAACTAAGGCCTTTACACCTTTGCACACCTCTATGACATGGCCATAACGTGTACCACTCACAATCTCTCTAACAAGGCCCTTCCCTAGGGAACGAAAAGAACAGCCAACCCAGCGCAGACACAGGTCAGGGCCACTGCACTCTCAGCACCTTCCTTCTCGGGCCAGCGAGCCTCACTTGTTCTGGGCTGCAGCTGCACATGTAAGGGAGCATGCATAGCTGGAAGATCAGTCAGGAAGCATGTCCCTTCCATTTTGTGGGAAGCCCCTGAAGACCTTTAAGGAAATGGGCAAAAGGACGGCAATGACAGCACTGCTGAGCAATCTCTGAGTAAGGTAACACAACAGTGCACATGAGTGATGACGAAAATTCACCTAAAAACAAGTCACTATTTCCCTCAGAGAGCCAGCTGGGAAGTGACATGGGCAGGGATCCAGGGAATTCCACTGCTGATTTCTAAGCATTTTCCTCAGTGTAAACCAAACAGAGCCTATATCTGCTGTCTAGCAAAAGCAACACTGTATTTAACTACATGAAAATACATTTCTATACTATTTACAAAGGTTCCTCCATCTTCTTTATAGAAAATTAGTCAACTTCAAAAAATTAGTCAACTTTAGTCTGAAATATAGACTACAAAATCATCTACCTGTTCAGGCCACAATCACTACAGACATTGACTCAGGCTCCCACTCATCACTTACCTCCACAGGAAAGAAATTAACACTACTGTGCTGAATGTTTCATAAGCAATCCCACACCGGTATATACACTAAAGACTTTAGACCAGACAGACAAATGCAGTGAACACATGAATATCTCAGCAACTTATTCCAAAATCTTGGGGGGGAAAATGAATCTCAGGCAGGTACACTAGCCTCAAAGCAACTTACAAACTAGCTCAAAGGAACTCTCTTTAAAGATACATGTGATGGTATCAATAAATGTAAGACATACTAAGCTGTTGCTGAATTTAAATCACACAAATATAAAACTGCAGCGTCTTTAAACATCATAACTAGTTGAGGTTCCACCAACAGAAGCTGAACTAGCAGATGAACGCACACTGGGCAGCAGGTAAGGAATCCTTTTAAGAGAGAACAGATGAAAAAGGCATTGTGACTCCCCAGAATTCCATTAGGTAAGAAAAAATTTTATCAACAACTTTGAGAGTCTTATTTGTATGCCATGATTTGTCAACAGAAAAACACATTCTTTCATTTGGCTTCCTTGGTCCCCAGGGTTCATTCTCAAATCTTTCTTCCTTCCTAGCACTTACCCAGTTAACTAAGTTGAGGCAGTAACTCACAGCTGATGCCTATATGAGCGTTTTCAGTCAGTGCCCTGAGTTACAGACACGGAATTATCCCCTCTTCTTCATGTTATGCCTGTGCTGTACTAAAGTCTACCTGCAAATGGGCATTCCTACTGGAGCTTTCTCCAAAATCTTAAACTCAACCTGGCCAAAGCCAAATTCTTACTGCAGCGCCTGTAACTGAGGACCTCCCCATCAATCACATTACACACATAACTGGCCAACTTCTCCCTCTCCTGCTCTGCTTTCATAATCTCTTAAACATGTTCTGCTGCTTTTCTGTCACCTTCCCCTCCCTGCAACCCAACCCACGCCTCATAACATACCTGGGACACTTAGTTTCTTAATCTCATTCAATTCTCTCTTACCATAATTTCAAGTCAAAGGGCAAGGTAGTTAATAGACTGCTTGGGCCTGTCATGAGGGTGGGGACAGGGTTGCTAAGAGAAGTGAAAAATCACCAGCTTCAGAGAAGTGATGAAGTATGCTGTAGAGTGAGCCTTCAATGGTAAAAGGGCAAGTGTGGTGCCAGGAAGCTGCAACACTCTTGCTGTGCACTCCACACTTGGCATCTTTTCTGACAGGGCAAGCATAGCCAGCTGAAGTCAAGCACCAGATCCAACTCTCCGTTCTTTTGAGGTAACGAGGTTCTGTCTCCACTCTACAGAGCTACAGAAAAAACGCAGAACCACCGTCTCTTGGAGCAGGACTAGACAAATACTGTTCAGTCAAGCAGTTGGGGATTAATAGCTTCTATTCTTCCTCAGGGACACTGCGGTTAGGGTTCCCACCTTCCCTTTTGCTGTTATTTTTATTTTTAAATGAAATTGCTGAGATTTCTCAGGAAAGCAGTGGTATGAGTTTGCAATTCTGATCTCTGCCCACCTTCAGAAACTGCTGCTACTCTACTGTAGCGTCATGCCCCACCAGGACACTCACATGACCATGGATTTGCCCTCATCTACAGACACTGATTTATGCTTGAGGACTGCCTTTAATTTCCCCAAACCATCCCTATTCCGAGCACAAGAACAATCTCCTGTCAACTGGAGGAGCACACTGCCAACACTCATCCAGCCACCTTTTTTTATGTCTCTGAAGAGGCAGCCACCTTTGAAATGACCACTGTTATTACAACAAGGAAATTCACTCAGAACTGAAACTTCTGTACCGTCAAACACTAAAAGCAATAAACAGATAAACCTAACAAATACGATCTGTACGACATTTACTACCATTTTTGCAAATATTGTTGAGTGTGTCTCAATGGCAGTAGGAGCCACTGGCTTTGAGAAATGATGTGGGCTGGAACAGCCTGTAATGGGCAGGAGACTTCTACTGTACAGACAGTACACAGCAACAACAACAAAGGTACCGTATGTTCTACAGGAGCTTCATCTAGGTCACAGCAAGACAAAACAAAACAACCTGTTTACTCAAGCTCAGAATTTGTTTTACATATCTATTAATTGAAAGACTAAACTTAAAAGACAAGTAATTTATAGACTCTCAATATGTCATGACTTGTGAAAAAGTCATTATACAAACTGGCATCTGGTAAGCCCTAAGTCTGCAAATTTATTTTGCTGATGCCCAGTGAATACCACTGGAGAGCAGAGAAAACGGAGATGTTAAGGAGGGTTTGTGCACATGTTAACAATGACAACACCAAGGGGTACATAAGAACTGTTGCAGACAGAAACCAACCAATCCCTTAAGCCAATTAACTAAGGGGTAAGGGATGTCAGCTGGGTTCCCCTACAGGCAGCTCCAGTTCGCAACACTGATGTCTAACAATTTGCATACTGTCCCAGTTTTTTTTTTTCCTTTTGGAAGGAATGCTGTCATCAGAACTATTGACGATTGAATAGCCTATCAGTAGAAAAAAGGGGGGGGGGATGGGAAAACTAGAGACTGCAACTGGGCACGATGGCACACGCCTGTAATCCCGCACTCAGGGAGGCGAGGCGGGTGATCTGTGGGGCCAGCCTGCTCTACAAAGCGAGTCCAGGACAGCCAAGGCTACACAAAACCAACCAAATAAACAAAGGGCTAAAAAAACAAACAAAAAGCCCAGAGATTGATTACAGGACTGTTTTACGGGCTGGTACAAACCAAAATCACATTCACAGATACACACAGTAAGTATGGTTATCCACACAATGTGCATTGCTATTTTGAAGTAAAAAAATAAGCTATTATAATTTTGTAATAACTGTTTTGCATGAGGAAAATAATTTATAATCAAAAATTCCTCTCAATTCACGTGCTGTCCCCTAGGTCCTCCTGTTTCTGACACAGGAGTACAGAACTCCCATGTCAGGCACCTTGGGGAGCTGGTTCCCACTCTGAGGCTTCTGCAGCTCTGGCTGCAGCATTTCAGCCACAGGCAACATCAAAAAGGCATTAAGTCCATTGACTCCAACACCCCTTTTACTTCCTAATGAACACATACTTCTAGAAACTTATCCCACACAAAACTGCATAGCTGAAAACACTAACAGCTTTCAGCATTATTTCTAGTTTCCCATAATTAGTACAAGAAAAAAAAAAAAAACATTGGCTGGCTCACCACACTATAAATAGAAATGAATTCAACCCACAGATAATTGGTAACAGATCACCAAATAAGCTTCATGCAAAGGTACTAGATCAAAAATAACATCCCAAGTGCTGGTCTGCCAGATACACATGGGCAGTTTTTCCGCATGGACACTGACCTTGGTGTTGGGAGCCTGGCAGGTCGCATTTGTTTTGCTGCTGTAAAATGCTCAGACACTAGAATACTTATCACTGCAGGACTTTAAAGCATACCAGCATTTCACAGGCAAAAGCTTGTTTTAAGTCCAGTTGAAAAATTGTAGTTCAGCATACTTTTTACAATGTTTAAACCTGTACCATTCCACCTCCAAATAATTCTAGCTGTATACTTCTCAAAGTATGCACTAACATATGCAAACTAGGCCTGTATGCTCAATAAAATCGTTCCCTGTCCTTTGTAAGAAAGTGTAAACACTTCAAGAAATTTTTGCATATTTCCCAAATACAGTTTGAAAATAGTATAAAGAAAATAACTTACCTTTCTGATTAGTTCTAACAAGATTCTGATATGGCAAATAAAGTCAAAAGTAAAAATCAAATTAAAAGGCATCCAATCCTTATCTCCTCATAATCCCTAAATAGTAAATTTTGACACACATTCCTAGATAAAGCTTTTAAATTAAAATAACAAAGTAATGGAACAGAAGAAACCCCGTGTAAGAAACATTAGTCATGCTTTCCTGATAGAAACAGCTGACAGTGAGGTTTCATAGAAAGTAAATTTATGCAGATCAATTTTAACTTTTGAAATGAAAGCTGAGGCAGTTGTTTCAAAGATTCTAGAACTGGTTCTCCAAGAAGGAAGACTTCAGATACAGCAATCAAGTACAAATTGAAATTTTAATATACTCATGTTTTTTCAGTTCTTTATTATACAAACTAAACAATGCTAACAAGCTTGCTTTTTTTTTTTCTTTTTCATCTTTTCATCTTTTATCTTCAATGAGATACTGGGTATTTTATACATCTTACAGTATTAACACCTCCTTTGCAACAAGCAATCATAGTTTGGGTACTTTAGATCTATGCATTTTTACATAACTCTATAAATGTTTTTTAAAGTACTAAGACATAAAATTAACAAATCTTAATTTGAAGCTCCTCTAATAAAGTATTTTTATCTAACTGTTCTTAAAATCTGAAAACTGAGTATAAAAACACTGACCTCAATTAAATGGGATTTCTAAATTTCCTATAAAGAGTTGGACTTATGCCTGAATTTGGTTAATTTGGTAAGATGCAGTTTTTAAAAACAATTATTTAGCACTTACTAATCCCAGTGAACAATCAGCTCAGCCCTCAACAAAAAAACATTAGCTCACCCACGATACAGTGTTATTCATGGTTGTTCAGGTATGCTCATGATACAGTGTTTGTGGGGTTGTTTAGGAGATGTGCTCATGATACAGTGTTAGGTGGGATTGTTTCAGCTCTTGGTGTCTAATGCCTGTTTACCCAATATTTCACCTCTTAGGGCAAACAAAATCTCTGTTAAGTAAGTTTGGAATGGTGTAAGATTAGAGTATCATTTGTAGGTCTAAATTATCTATCCTATAGCTGCCTCTAAAATAAATACTAAATATGACAACTAAATATTGTAAGCCAAATTATGTTTATGAGTTTGAGAAATTAAAAAACTGACCTTAGTCATTTAAAGGCAAGTAAAAGAAAAATCTTAGTTTTACTAAAGAAATAAAAAACATTTTGAGGTTAAGTATTCTTTCTTTAGAGTGAATTGGATAACTTTTGTAAACTACAGTAGATACTAATATCCTTCAAATGGAAAGGCAGTTTCTAATATGGCTGCTTGTGCTTCCAACCATCATTGCTTGCTTAAAGAGCTGCACTGAGGTTCTGTTTACTACAGTGACCATGTAACTATAAACTGAACATGCTAAGCAGTCATCCCCTCCTGTGCTGCCTCACTGCAGAACATCACAGGATGATTCTTTAGCTGGGGGTTTATGGGAGGTCACTGTGCTAACACAGCCTTTCAGTCAGCAATAAAGACTCAGAAATGTCAGTCCTACTCCACGGAACCTCTTCTGGAAGTCTTCCGAAGTTATACTTACCTATTAAACTGTAAGAATGAGAAAGCAATGGTGCAATACTGCAAGATTATGGCCTCCCCCAAATCTTCGATGAATTAAAACATGAAAAGACCAAAAACAAAACAAAACAAAAATAATGAAAGAACTAGGCCAGTCATCACTGTTGTTTAAGTTGTGTCATCATTAATAAACACAGAGCTGAAAAGTAGCTGCACACAGTGCACTTTACATAGGACATCAGTTTCAGCGTCACTGTCTCTGGGTCCCTAACCTTCTCCACAAAATCAGCACTACAGAGAGAAAGGGGCAATTATAGCTGGGAGGCCACATCCACACTAATAAACCAAACCACTTTAGCACACAGTGCCCCTTTGAAACTCGGTCATGCTAATTTGCTTATTTTCCTCAGACGCGCATCCTGCCTATCACTTTAGAAGAGGAAGGCTGGCCATCAAAGGAACAGGACACTGGGTCTGATAAATCTTTCTACTTCTCAGTCATATTACTATTTTCTGACTCTCACAAATGGAAGCGGCAAACCCAGGTGTTCTGGGTACAAACTTGCATCTCCTCTAAATAAAAACCAAGATGTAACTATTTAACAAGTTACGAACTATTTAGCAGCTGAGCCATCATTCTACCTGCTTCCCTGGGATTGCTACTTTGAGACTATGTAGCGGGGCAGAGATAAATCTGAAATGACTTCCCTACCAAGATTCATGAAATACATTGCTTATCTTTGAAAAACAACACCGAAAAGGGCAATGTAAAAACCGTGTTATTCACCACCCGAAAGACCCTTTCCTAAGCCACGGAAAAATCGCAGTCCGCTTGCAAGAGCGAAAGGCTGGCGCCCGCGCGCGGTGCGGCCGGGGAGCCCCCGAAGGCCCGCCGCCGCGTCCAGCGCGGGGTCCGCACCGCCCGGAGCTGGAACCCCGTCGCGAGACGGCGCGCGGGCGGACGCCCGCCCCGGACGCCCCGCGGCCACTCACCGTCCGTCGTCCAGCCCCGGGCCGCACCCTAGCGAGGCCGACAGAGCTGCGGCTCCGGGGCCAGCGTCTCCATGGCGGGGTCCCGCCGACGCGGAGTGGGCGAGGAAGTCACGCGTGGAGACCACGGCTGATCCCTGGCTCGCAGTCGAGGCTTCCCCCCAAAACCCCTGCGGAGCTGACACATCAACAAAGATGGCGTCGACGCCGAAGCCGGCGCGGCTACAGCTGAGGGGGCGGGGCTCTCTGGAGGAGCCAATCAGCGCGGCACAGACCGAGTGACGCTAAGCACCTGGTGGTGGGCGTGGCCTCGAGACACCGCCTCCCGCCCGCGGCACCTAGAGGCCCCGCCCAGCATCTCGTCTCCACCCTCGCCTCCACCCGGAGGAGGCTTGAAGCCCGCTGTCTTTCCGGCCCTTGGCGGGTTGGGTTGCTCTTTGCCTTTCCCTCCCCAAGCCGGTGCTTTCTGTTGGTGGGAAGTACTCATTTATCATCTTCCCTCCTCACCCTTTGGCCAGTCGTCTAATGAGTCAGTAGCATAAAGTAATAAAAGAGAATTCGAGATTGTGGCTTCCCGGTTCTAATGGTGCAAACTTTGCACTGGCAGGGGGTGGGCCAAGTCAGCGGGAGCGGCCTGCCTGTGCTTTCAGCCCTCGGACAGAGCTCTGCAGGGTTTCCATAACACCCTTGACCTGGAATCTTCCGCGGCACCCGGTGCTATTGTTCACTAGTAAGCTGTTGGTGCGTCTGTGTCTTCTTGCGGAGGACGTAGGCCCCCTACTCTGAGTATCCCAGTTGCGTGGCTGCTAGAAGGGTGAATATTACAGTGACCAAGCCCAGTTTGGGGAGTAAAGGAAGGTGAGCAGTTTTAATCTGGAGGTTTCGCAAAACAACTGTCTATTGAAAAGATGTTTTTAACTGTAGGACTGTGTAGACATAAGTTGTGAGTGAGTATAGTTCAAGTCTTGTCTTCAATGGCAAGTTTGTAAAGCAAAATTTATTCCTGTTAAACGACTTTCGTAGTTGCTGGGAAGGAAAATGCAGCGTGGTATGTTACTATCCCTCTCTTTAATCAGAAAATGGCCCCTCCCTCCTCAAATGACGGTAATGTATTACAGCGCATTTTGCAATTAAAATGCCTATGACAGATATGGGTTGAGCAAGGAGTGGTGGCTTACACATGTTATCCAGACACCTGGGAGGTGCAGGTAGGTAGCACTTTAACTCGGCCTCCAGGACACCGTGTCTCTAAATACACACAGACATGAATGCATGTATGTTATTTTAGAAGTTGTTTCAGTGCTCATATTCTCAGGAGTAACTAACATTATTTTGGAAGTGTATTTCTGAACTGATAACGGTAGTAAAGCATACTAAGTATGCTTGGGAAACCAATAAGACCATAAGGGAAAAGAAACGCTAGTGCACAACCAAAGGAATGAGGCAGAAACACTGCAATTCTACATTTGGATTTAGACATCTCAGGGAAATCGGTGATTTATTTTTCCTGAAGAAGTCAGAGGTGCAGCATTTGCTCAGCACAAGCCTCGGAGTGACAGGTGCCTACTGAAAAAACCCTGGAGCAGCCTAAAGCACACCCTATTCTCCACATCCCTGTTTTCCACCAAGTGAGCCTAGACCGACTGAAAAGTTACAGGGTCTGGCTCCAAGTCTGGGGCAAGAGGTGTGTAAAATAGCTTAGGACATACTACATTCAGATGTGGGTTTGGCATAATGACTTTCTCCACAGCGCTTTGTACAGAAAGGGGAAACGTCCCACATCAGCTATATGATCAAATCTATTATGCATTATAAATCATATTCATAAATGTATGCTTAATATCACACAATAAAATTGTTGTTTTGCCTCCATGGTCCTCCGAACTACTCATACTCCATTCCTTTTATTTATTTTAAATTTATTTATTTTGAGACAAGGTTTTTCTGTGTAGCCTTGGCTGTTCTGGACTCACTTTGTATACTGGGCTGGCCTCAAACTCACAGAGATCTGCCTGCCTCTGCCTCCCCAGGGCCTGGGACTCCAGGCATGCACCACCATGCCAGGCTTCATACTCCATTCCTATCATGAGAACTGTATCAGACAAACTTCATGATCATAGAGAATGCTTCCCAAGGCCTGATCAGCACTCCTGGAATCAGCTGCCAGTCAGGAGACGCTGCCCCAAGCCATAGAAAGACAGTTATAATGCTGGATCCTGGCTCGGAGGATGGGAGATACAAGCAGGGCGTGAACTTGAATAAATTATGGGTTTCATTTAGAAACAACAGTTCCTACTGTGTTCATTGCAGGAGAAACCAATGTGACTTCATTGTGAGAACTCTTCTTTTTCTTTATTCTCTAAAGGTGAAAGTATTCTGAAAATTATTTAAAATGAAAAAGACAATGCCAGACATGGTAGCTGAATGGGGAAGAAAAGAAAGTAAAGGAAGGCTGTGACTGTTCCTAGGCATGGTGGCAGAGAAGGTTTATTATAGACATGAGGGAGTGTGTAGCCAGAGGCAGAGACAGGTAAGAGAATCCAGAGTGAACATGGCCCCGAGTTGGGCTATGT
Source organism: Pachyuromys duprasi (assembly GCA_028658305.1). Classification (NCBI taxonomy): domain Eukaryota; kingdom Metazoa; phylum Chordata; class Mammalia; order Rodentia; family Muridae; genus Pachyuromys; species Pachyuromys duprasi. The sequence goes on from CM053762.1 coordinate 66,395,828, forward strand.
GAGGAGACGGGGAAGGGGAGAGCCAGGAGACCAGGAGGGTAAAGGTCAGGCAAACAACTGGATAACCAAAATGGCTGGATTATATATGGAAGGGCAGCTGGGGGATGGGCATCCTAGCCCCTCAGCTAGAGGCAGTGTATGCCAGCCATATCCTTTACTAGTTAGGGACTGAGGGAAGCTGGGAGAATCTGGCAGCCAAGTCCCATTTGATATGTTAAGTAGACAGCCTAGGTTAGCACTTTGAGCTGGGACCTAAGAGTAGCCCATGCCCATGCCTTTAACTCTAATATTCTAGAGACGGCGACAAGTGGTTTTCTCTAAGTTCGTGGCCAGCCTGGTCAACATAGCAAGAACCAGAGCAGGTAGCTCTCTTGTGAGTTCAGGGACAGCAGATCAACACCCAGGAAAGCCAGAGCTTACATAATAAGATGCAGGTTAGAAAAACAAAAGCAAGGGAACCGATTTCCAAAAGTTGTCCTCCAACTTCCACATATGCGCCAAGGCAGAAAATAAAGGAAAATGTAAAAAGAATGAAGGCATAAATCTGGGCATTGATTCTAAACATTCATGAAGTGACTGGGTCAAAAATACAGACAAGATTGACAAGACTGAGTCCCGCGGAAAGTGGATGCCAGACATGGAGATTCTATTCTTTTTGTCACCCCGCCTCTCCCCACCCCCGCCCCAGCAAGACCAACAAGTAATGAATGGCAAGTCCTCGGTTGGGGCCTGCGTTCAGTTAGCCTGGTTTCCAGAGGAAACGGGCACAGAGGAGTGCGCTGGACACTGAAAGACCCTCCCACAGTACAACAGCAACCCTGGTGCCCCTCAGGGAGGCCTTCCTGCAAAGAGCCCCGCGCGGCCCCGCCCCGCGCGCCGGCCCCGCCAGCAAGCACCTGCTCCGCATCAGCGGGACTCGCAGCACCTGCGGCTCCCGGCGCGTGGGCGGGGCGCGCGCACGTGGGCGCGGACTGCGCAGGCGCGGGGCCGGCTGCACGAGGGCGGCTTTGGAGGTCCGCGGCGAGGTGAGCGAGGGCGAAGCTCCTGGACGCCGGGGCTGCGGACTGTGGAAACGCCGGCACGACCGGCGGCCGTCGGAGGCCGGCCGCAGCCGCCCTTTCGGCTCCTTCCAGGCTGGCGGCCCGGGCGCCCGGGTGCGGGAGCGCGGCGTCGAGGCGGCGTCGCCTCGGGCTCGGGTCGTTGGGAGCCGGAAGTCGAGGGCTGGACGTTGAGGTCGGGCGTTAGGTCGGGCGTTGGGCGGGCACAGGACCTGCTCGTGGGCCGAGGCTGGAAGGGCGGAGAACTCCGAGCCTTGCCGAGGGCTTTGGGCGTGGGCGGATTGTGTGGGTTATAGGGAGCCAGAGCCCCGGAGCTGCTGCTTGGGCGAGCAGGGGTCCTGTGCTCGATTTCTCCAAACAGCGCTTCTAAAGTGACAAAGCGGGTTTGTGTTTGGGGGGTGGGGGGTGTATGTTTCCACCCAAAGACTTGTGGATTCGATGGTTTGCTTGAAGTCACAGCTGGAGCGCCAACTTTTAGTATTCACAGATCCTTTCCCTAAACTCTCTCGCCCCCTATAGCATCAGCCGGGTGTTACAAGTGAGAGCGCTTGCTGGCTTAACAGGTGTGTTAGCTCTTGGCATCACTCTTGGCTTTCCCAGGGCCCCAGCTGTAAATAAGTTTCTCCTGTTGGGCCTCCGGAGTTAAGCAGCCAGGTGTGTTTATTTCCCTGACATCGTGGGAACTGCATAACTAGGTATCTCAAGTGGGTGCTGAGCCCAAGTCGGATGGATGGAAGGTGGAAAAATTTTCAGCTTAGCAGTCATTTACTCACATTTAGAAGTAAAGAAATGTGCTTTAATCCCGAGATTATTGCTATCTTAAACGTGCAAACTCCCCTGGGCATTACTGTGGTTTACCACCAAAATCGCCATCAGCACTGAGGTCAAGGTAGAAGGATGACCAACAAACAAAGTCTTGTAAACTCCTCGTTTCTCCTGACACCAAGGAAGGAAGAAAGGCTGGGGGAGTATGTATCTGTGACAGAGTGATTTTCCATGTGTGTGTGTGTGTGTGTGTCCGTCCCTGTATGTCCAAATGTCTTAAATGAGTCGTTTGCTGCTCCTTTCCGGGAGGAGGGGCTTAGAAAGCAGCCTCCATTGTCCTGGGTGGTTTAGATCCAGTCCCTTTTCTAATCCTCATGGTAATATTGAGCAGGAAGTTACTATATCTGCCTGCTAAATTTTACAGTCATTGAATCCTCAAAAGATGAAACGGTTTGAGCAAAATGGCGTAGCTAAATGAGGAAGGTGGGGCTTGGATCTGATTTCAGAGCTCACGCTCTACCGAGTTTTACAGCTCGAAAGTAGCCTTTCCTTTTGGATAGAATGTCTCTCCTGGAATTCACAAAGTCACCAGGAAGGCAAGAGTGAAGTTGAGAGGAGGGAAAGCACACTAATCCTCACCAGCCAGGATCTTACTCTAAGGTCTAGCTAGGCTTGAAGACTCCTGGAGGGAAAAGACCGCGCTGTTCATAGGGACACTCCAGCCATATAAAAAAAAGAACAGAGTTGTGCTCTGTGGTAATGAAAGAATTAAAAATTTAGGGGCTGCTTTTGGGGAGCTTTATTTTTCGTTGCAGTAAAAGCGCAAGATGTGCACATGAAAAGTGAAGTTGACTCTTCTTTTGCTTGCATACATTTCAACACAACTCACTTCTAGGCCACTGTGCATTGATTCTCAATTCTGTTTGAGAAATTTGAGGGCTGTTCAATTCTCCCTTTTTTAGCCTAGGCAACAGTTACTGTGAACTCTGGGATGTTACATCTTTATTCAACACCAGTGTCTTGTAAAAGTAGTGTGTTATGGGCTGGACAGATGGCTCAGCAGTTAAGAGCACTGGCTGCTCTTCCAGAAGACCCATATTCAATTCCTGGCCCCCACGTGAGAGCTCACGCCTTTCTGTAACTCCAATTCAAGAACTTCTGATACCCTAACATAGACATACACGCAAGTAAAACACCAATGAATGAAAAATAACTATACATTGCATATTTTTAAAAATAGTGTGTGATAGAATATTGTCTGTTTGAAGCCAGGTGTGGTTAGAACATAAGATACCATGACCCTTCCAGAACTGTCAGCTCTCCTTACTCGTATCAGGAGTCTGTAAGTCACAGAATTGACTATACAGACTGCCGGGGAGGCGGGGGGAGGCGGGGGAAACTCAGTGGTTGACATGAGCTCTAAGTGGCTGTAAACTGTCTTGTAGATGCTGTGTGTGTACATATCAGTCCCATGGCATGTGTGGAGGTCAGAAGATAGCTTGCACTACTTGGTTCTCTCCTACCACAAGGGCCCCAGGGATCAAATGCAGACTGTCAGGTTTTGCATCGAGTGCCTCTACCTGCTGAGCCATCTCTCCAACTCCTTTTTTGTTCATTGTTATTGTGTAATGTTAAATTCAGCTTTAAAAGCTATGATGTCCTGATTGTGTCCTATGGTGTTTGTGTGTGTTAATATGTATAGAAATCAGAAGGAAAAGTGGGTAATGATGCCAGAACCACATGTATTACAGAAAGTCACTCCAACAATTTTATGTGACAGTGTTTTCTGTGAACTCACGGCTGTCCAGGTGCTAAGTGCTAGCACGTGAATGGATGCTACAGTCGTTGGTCAGGGCACCATGGCTCTGCTCACTGTCAGGCTGCACCTAGAATCATGCTCAGTGTGAGTCATGGACTTCATGGAGCTTTGATAATCAATCCTGAGCCAAAAGGAATCTAGGAGGCATTTTATCTGTAGGTGAAGGAAGCGAAGGGATGTCTGGGTGTTTGCGGGTTGACTCAGGAAGCAGCATGAGACTCGAAGGATGTCTGAGTGTTTTCTTTTTAAATAAAAGTGTGCAGTTGGAGTTGTATAGGTCCAGATTTGTACTGCACTGTGAATTCCTGAGTGGGATGAAGTAGAGGAGTATGTCAAACCTTCAACGGAGCTTTTTTTAAATTTAAGTCCTCTTTATTTGTTGCTTAAGCTTTATAGTGATTAATATTAAGGAAATTTTGCATGCTAATAAAATGATGTGCTTGATAATTTACATGAAGAATTAAGTCACACCTGAACACTTAACACTGTACCATAGAGTATTCAAAACTTTTGTAGAGTTGATTGACACATTGACTTTGTGATAGCCAAAGCTAAATGTAATGTTTTAAATTACACGCAGTAAAAACATGCTAAATGTATATTTAGAACCATTTCAGAAACTGTTGGAAAATCCCTAAAACTCTAACCAACATTTAAAAAATATTTTATGAAACTCAACTTTGAAGCTCAAAAAAGCAATTTTCAAAATCAAATATTCTAACACTGTATAGCTCAAAGATGTCTTGATTTCATATACTTAGAGAAGTAAAGACAGGAACATACAGAAATCTGTGTAGCTAAATCATTCATGTATCTGTAAAGGCAGAAGAGCTTAGAAATTCAACAGTCTGGAGTCTGGCCTGAGTGTTTTGGGCAGTGTTTGATGGTTTGCCAAGCTGAGGGTGTTCACAGCACAGATTGGACCTGATGGACATTTAGGGTGAAGACTACTCTAGCCTAAAGATGTGATGCTACCCTGGAGAGTCTATCAAAAATGTTTTGGATTATCTGCATATTTTAATCTGAATTTTTGAATGTTGCATGTTCAGAGAGCTTTTTCTGGTGACAGATTTTTTTCATGGCACCCAAATTCATTATCTCTTACATACTGTCAGGGTTGTGTTAAACTATATATAATTTAAAACAAGTAATGAAATAGAAGTTTTAGGACACAGAAGGGGAGCATTTTTCTGCTGTTTAGGTCTGTTCAAAAGCATATTAAATGGCATTAGTTTTTGGCTTCTCCCTTGAAGGTTTTGAGAGAATAGGCAGTGTCACCTGCGTGCTGGGTGCTAAAAGGAAGAGGTGTTGGTCCTGTCCAGGAGTTTCCGTTTGGGCAGTGATAACTTAGTAGTACTTTAGAGGGATGGGAAAACCTTGAGCTAGCTTGTGGGACAGACTTTCCTCCCAGGCACTTGCAGCCACTGAAACATGGAAAGCTTTTAGCAATCAGACTCATTTTCAGAGAAAGCTCCAAGCATAGGTCCTTGAAAGAAATACTTTTTTCTTTTTTGCAGTTTATGAAGCTCAGCTGAAGACTGTCAAAGCAGGATGCTTGGGAAAACCAGGGAGAATAGGGGTCAGCTGAGAGGAGGATGGCTCGGATGATCAGGCAGGTGGGAGAGCCAGGGCCTTCTGGGTAAGTGGAAGTTCCTGGTGTTAGAAAGCTAGAAGGCGGAGTGACAAGCTGACTTAAGCAGTAGACTGTATCATGTTCCACTAGGAAGAGGTAGGCCTTACGCAGGAAGCAGTGTCTTCAGTTGTGAAAGGTCTTTTCTGTTCCTGGTAAGGAATGGTGTGGATCTCTGAGATGACACTATTGTTGTTGAGCTGTTGGTGATTGAATCTGTCCATTTATAATCCGGAATTTATAATTATGAATAGAGAATTGTCTGTCTATTGTAGGCCAGATTTTGATAGCAAGGTTGCATTTGCTTGAAATTGTTTATGGGAATTATCTGATATGCAATGCTTGAAAGAAGTCACCTGGGTTTGTAATTCTACTTTTGCAATTCACCTCTTAATTATATTTCTTTTCTCAGACTTCAGCAAATGTTAAATTGCCACCCAATATGATGCCACGAACTAGTTTGGAACCCTCTACTTGTCAGATGGCAGAGCCACTGAGTTTTGAGAAAAAGGAAAGCAAGCTCACACCACACAGCTCTTTAAGAAGTCCTGTAGCACAGCATAACCATCCCAATTTCAGACTGAAAAGCCCAGAGAATGGAAATAAAAAAAACAATTTTTTGCTTTGTGAACAAAGCAAACAGTATTTATCTGGTCAAGAAGAGAATTTGGTTGTCTCTTCAAACCCTGGTGGTATCAATGGAGAAGTAGGTGGGTCCAAAGGAGACAGGAAGTCATTACCAACAGGTGAGTGAAAACTACTCTCTGACTTCATTCAAGACTGAATCGCAGTTGGCTAACAGAACAGCTAAATGAGTGTAGAATTGCTCTCAGAGCTAATTATTTACACAGAATGGCAAATACCAAGTAGTGTCCTTGGTTTCATTAGTCACAGAAGAGTTTCCCCAGGAGGGAATGACTACAGAAGAACCACCCTAAGAATTGGAAAGGACAGTGCATGGTGGCTTTTAATGAGATTTATGAAGTTGACTTAAAACTAGATACATGGTTTTGGTGTTAATAGTTTCATGTGATTTGCTTTTAAATGATTTGTTTTTCCTGATTCTGAAAGCTTACTCTGTAAGGAGAGGAGGCCCTGATGGGATTTAACTTCTGGGTGTGTGAGATGTGGTCTTTTAACCAACCCTGTTAATCCAGTCTCCTTGGACTCTAGGAGGCCCTTAAAAGTTAAAACTATGGATGTTGGAGCTGCTTTCGCCTCACAGCTCAGTGTAGGTCTAGTACCAGCCTGGCCTAGTCTCCTTGGATTTTTTCATTACCATAAACCATAATAAATCCCAGAAATGCCAGTTTCATTAAAACACACCTTCAGTGGAACAGTGAAAATCACCATGTTAAACTTTAAAGCTTGTGTAGAATTATCTTTTTCTACTTTGTGCAAGGAAGTAAGGCTAGCTCCCAGTTTCCCTTGAGGTTTTGGAAAGCATAAGATTGCAGCCTGACTCATCAACACCTCCCAGCTCTCGGGAGCTCAGTGGACCAGTGTTCTCCAGATAGGTAGCAGGCCACTGAAGTGTGGCCTGGAGCCGCTGGTCTAATGGAGCTGTAGACATTATTGAGTGATCTGGGGCTGCACGCTGTATTTGCACTAACACTTTTTTTGAAATATATATTATAAATATATCATTGAAAATAAATTATTTTTATCTAATATATTCTGAGCATGGTCCCCCCTCCTCCAGCTCCTTCCAGATTCTCCTTACCTCCCCACCCACCCACCTCTACATCATTTTTTCTCTTATCTCTTTAGAAAACAAAAAACAGGCAAACCATATTAAAAAAAGAAAAAGCACAAGAAACACAAAACTACAAAACAAACTATTAATATACAAGCAAAAACATTACTAAGACGAGGGGCGGGAGGGATTGCTAAAGCACACTGCACAGTTCACTTTGTGTTCACAGCGTCTGTCACAGGGCGACCTTCACAGGTTGGTGCTTCCCCAGTCATACTCCATTGGAGAAAACCAGCTTTTCCTTTGTAAGTGGATGTCAGTTGTTCATAGCCTCTTAGTTAGGTATGGAAGAGTCTGTCCTCTTCCCCCTCTCAGTTGCAGGACCCGTCAGGCTTGGACTTGCGTGGGCCCTGTGCACACTGCCGGGCCAGCCCTGCTATGTCTGACACGTTGCTTCTATGGTGTCTTCCATCCCTCTGGATCTTGGAATTTTTCTGCTTGCTCTTCCTCATAGCTCACGGGGTCCTGAGGGGAAGAGTCTGATGAAGACATCCCATTTAGGGCCAAGATTTGAAAGCCTCTCACTCCCTCAGTGTGCTTTGTGGGCTCTGTAGTAGTTGGCACCTCATAGGAGGCTTCCCTGGTGCTGGCTGGGTGATACCCTGGTCTGTGGGCAGAGCAGAATGGTGCTGTGTTATTTTATGGCGCTGCCCCTTTGACGGAATGATAGTGTTTGATTTTCCCCTAAGTCCATGGCCTTTCTAGGTCTTGGCCTAGAACACCGATTCTGTCTCAAGGAGTGGACCTTACTTCCACAGTGAGTTGGTTATTCCCACAGTACGTTTGTGTCACTCTTGCATCATGTCGTGGAGGCAGGTCTGCTGTTGGGGACATGTGGGTGGGCAGCTGGGTGCTTACCTGCCCTGCTGGTGGTGTGCAGAGTGGCTTGTCATGCCGTCCACACTGGGCAGTGGAGGAGAGCTTGCAGCCCCACTGCGTGTTCTCTGTGTTCACTGATGTGTCACCCTTGGCAGTAGGGTCTTGCTGTCACTCTGTATAGCCAGTGGCCTTAGCAGCACCATGAGAGCTCGGAGGTTCCCCACACACCCCTGTGGCGGGAAGTGACTAGACGGAAGTGATTCCTCGAACTGCAGGGCTCCCTTGGCTCCAAGGGCTGGGGCATCACCTCCCTGGTGGTGGGAACTCCGGTTAGATGTCTTTCATCTGGGTATATACCTTAAGAAGGCTTTACAGTAACATATTTCCAGACAGCCCCTCAAATGGCCCTTCGTGTTAACTGTCCCTCCTCTTCCTTTATTCCTTCCCGTATCCCCTCTCCCTTCTTCCCCTTTCTGTTTAATTTTTCTGTGTGTTAGCACAAGCTTATATTTGCCATTTAAGTTTTGGTGTTAGGCAAAAAGGTTAGCATCATCTGAGAAGACCACTTGACGTGCCTTTTCTTGTCTGTGTGGCTGGATTCTCTTTTGACACTTATAAGCAGCACAGCATGGGTGACTAAGTGTAGAGGGGCACACAGGAATCCAGCTAACTTGTTAGCTCATTCATTTAAAACATCAGGATTGTGAAATGGAGCTCAAAGCATGTGAGAATGTCTACTTTCAAAGTAGAGAATGTTTAGTTCAGTAAACAGTAGAAATGTTTAGTTCAAGACATGATATGCGTGCCTGTGATCCTAGCAAGTCCTTATTTTCCGCATGGCAGGGACCATGTCATTTGCTTGTGTGTAGTGCGGCCGGGAGGTTGTTGGGACAGGACTACTGTTTGGGCATCACTGAGTTACGCTATTGTGCTTTATCAGAAGTGAAAAGTAGTCCTTGGCATTTAATAGGAATTGTGTTTTCCCTCTCCCAGGAAACCCAGTGTCACCATTAAGTCTTGGAAGTAATTCACCACCCCACCAAGTAAAAACTGTAAGTTTCTTTTTTCCATTCTGGCATTTTCTGTGCAGTGCTCTAATGAGGCATTCATTTTGTTAGGGTCAGTAAACACAAGTTTGCTTTCTTTAACCTAGAACCTTTCTTAGGAAGAATTCCTTCCTTAGGCAACTGTAGATTCCCATGCAGTCAGTGGTCAGGATTAGAGTGAGGTCCTGTGTAAGCTTTGTCCATTATCGTCCAGGCTTATAGCTGGTGCCTATAGAGAACATTGCTGTCATCACAGGGCCCCTTATTTTTTTCTTTCTGTGGCCAATTCCACAGGCTCTGACACTCCTTGAGCCCTGGCAGCTGCTAAGATATCCAGAGTTAACTCTCTACAGTTTGTCACTTTGAGAACACTTTCTAAGTGGAATTCTGGCTATCTCTGAGTAATTCCTTGGAGATTGGGTTTGGTTGATTGTTTTATATTAATATTTTGTCATGTAATGAAAAGTCAGTGATACACAATTTCCATTGGAGAAATGTTTGTCCTTACCATTTTCTAGTTGGGTCATTAAGTGTTTTGTTCTTGGTTTCTTTGTGACCCTGGCTGTCCTGTAACTTGCTTCATAAACCAGGCTGTCTTCAAATTCAGAGATTCACCTGCCTGTGCCTCCTGAGCAGACGGATTAAAGTTGGGGCTTCATTTAGATTTTTCACTGAACAAAAGGCTTCATTTAGAAGTAGTCTAGCTGACCAAATTCTTCACTGCATGCACATTGGACCTTGGGTATTGAGACTGCAAACTCTTTGCTGTTCTAGATCACTCAGACATGTTCCTTTTGAGTAATGTTCAGTTTTATGTTTTGATCCTGTTTGAGTTACTTTGTCTCAGGAGCTTGGGTTGAGGCCTCTGTCTTTTTTTGCAGAAACTCTGCTATCCTGGGTGCTGTCTGTGGAAAGGTTAACTTTTCTCAGTTGTCTGGAAATTAGTCAGGTCAGTTGAGGATACTTGCAAAGCTGTCGGTTCCTCGTTGCTGTCCATGCACTTGCCTGTCCTTCACCAGCACCATGGCCGCATAGCCAGGGAAGGCCTGAAACCACACGAAGCAGTACAGCTTTATTTTGCTTCGCATGATTATTTTTCCTAGCCGTTCTCGTTCCCTGGCCTTCACACAGACCGTTTAGAATAATCTCGTCCATATCTCCAGGGTAGCACTGCCCCGGCTTTGGCATGGATTGCGTTGGATCTACCATCGTTGGCGGGTAGACACCTTTCTTTGTTGATCTTCTGATCCACAGACGTGTGTCTCCATGCGTGTAGTCTTGATTTCTTTGACTTTGCAGTTTTCAGCTTAAGAATGTTTTTAGTGACTTCTTATGTTTATGTGTCCATGGATTGATTGCTAAGAAGCAGAAATAATAGTACTTTCTAAATTTAGCTTGCATCTTGTGACTGTTGACTTCATTTATTGTAGGTGTCAGATGCATTTACTCTGCTGGTTCATGCAGTGATGGAGATATTAGTCTACTTTGTGGGTTTATTGAATGTTTGAATAAGCAGTCTTGCACCTCTGAAATAAACACCATGTGGTCATGAAAAGTAACTTTTTACTGCTTGTGTGGTTGATAAAAATAAAATATTGACCTTGATAAAAAAAAATTGAGATACATTCTCTTCCGTTTTCTCAAAAAGAGAGCACATTATTGTTGCTACTGAAATAGTAAAATTCTCTAGTGAAAACAGCCTGAACTTTGACATTTCTTTGGGAGGGTTTTAAACTGTAAGAGAATTGTCTTAATATTTGTAACTGTTCAAATTATTTCATGTTGTGTTTGTTTAAAACCTTGAAGAGATGGTCTGTGCTGCTTTTGTAGTCAGTGTTTGTGGACACGGGGTTCGGTCTTTCCTGATTAGTCATGTGAGGTTGGTAGGGAGTGTGGTCAGTTGTTCTCCATTTATTTATTTTACCTAAAGACATTTACAAGAGATGAGGCTTGGAGCTTTTGTGTCCTGTGTTCATGTGGTTCTCTTGGTTTTTCTCTCATTGGCGCTTTAACAGTGTCCAGACAGTTTTTTGTAATTTTCTTATTATCCAGTATGCCTTAACTCATCCTCAGAGAACCATGCATTGTTTAGAAGAGTGTTTCTGAGTTTCCAAGTGTTGGTGTGATGAACTCCCCACCCTCTCTGAGTGTTCATTTCCAACTGGAGTTTACTGTGGTCAGAGAAGACTTTATTGTGATTTCAGTTTCAACCATCCTTTCTTATTTCCCTGCTCCCTTTCTTGTGCTGGAGAGTGGCTCAGCTCCTCTGGGTGCTAAGCCCAGAGGACACGTGACTTTGAGCTGTGCACCAGGCTTCAGTTCTTTAGCTCAGGTTACAGGCTTGCTGTTACTGTTCTGTTAACTCATGAAGAGAACGTGTGTTCTGCCCTTATCGGCTACGATGGCTGTTCTGCATCCCTGGCAGAGCCTGTTGACTGACAGGATTCTGAGCTGTGGCTCTGGCTGGTTTTCTGTAGAGGCACATGAGTTGTTGAGAGAGAATGTAAGTCTATACTCACTGACTGCCTTTTTTTCCTCCATGTTGCTTCATAGCATGGTGCTCTGCTGTTAGTTGCATACACACTGAGGGCTATGAGGTCTTGTTGGATTGGCTGGTCATGTGACATCCTCTGTGGGCTTCAGCTCTGTAAGCTTTCATCTGACAGCAATACGCTGTCCCCTGGCCTCTGCTAACTAACATTGGTGAAGCACAGGCCATCTATCCACTACCTAGGTTTCTCATTAAAGATCTATTCCAGTAACATGGTGCTAGTCTGTTCACGCTGAAAGCTCACCTCTGCCATTCATGTCCCCACCCAACATTCCTGTGAGTTAATTGAACACTTCCTTACTTCATTTTGATTGGTATGTATCTCTGAATAACTTTCATAGTGGATATTGTAAATTTTGCATTTTATAAATATATACACACATATATTTACATACATGTGTATGTACATATGTACACACACACACAAATTAGGGGTCATCATCTCACCAGTTGGAGCATAGCTGGTGCCTTCTGGCTCCCTTTCAGAGATGACCTTACACTTGCTTTGTATGCTAAGTTTAGGGTTTCAGTTGTATGTAAGAGAAGAGCGAGGAAGCCTTACCTGTGCTGTGGTACAGTGAGGCAGTCTCAGTGGAGTGTTGAAGAGACATTCTAATGTCACTTTTTTTTTCTCCATAGAAGCCCAGCAATAACGTGTCTCCTGAAAAATCAAAAAAATCTCACAAGTTGTTTGAGAATGCCCTGTCCGTAAATAATCCGGCACTCTTCAACTCTTTAGGACCACCCCTCCGGTCAACAACCTGCCACCGCTGTGGCCTGTTTGGTAAGCAAGTTTGCTTTTGAGCTCCCCAAAAGATCTACACACTTGAGGAATGCTTTGTTATACGAGCATTAAACATGGAGACTGTTTATGGTATGTGGAATGTCACGTGCCTGTTCCTCACCCCCAGTGGCGGCTGCTCTTCATACCTCTGTCCTTCCTGCTTTCTCAATCAGGTATTGATTATTTTTATGATTTTTTAAGCAAAGATTTCATGTACTGAAATGCACAGACACACGTCTTATAAAGATGGAAAATATTCCTGTAGCCGCAGATGCTGTTCTTGTGTCCCTTCCCATCATTCAGCCCTGAGACAGTTGTGTTGTTCACTGTCACAAATGGAATTGCACAGCCAGAGGCCCATTTGTTTACATTTTATTTCATTTAGAATGGTTATCGGATTAATCTGTCAACGCATGTAGCAATTATTTGTGCTTGGTGAGAAGTAGTGTTCGTATCTCTATCACAGTGTTCTACAGTATATTTTCAAAACTGAACAGATGGCTGTACGTCTTTGCCATGTAGAATATGGCATTTCAGCAGTTTGCCTGTCTGCTCCTGGTAAGAGATTTTGTGTTCATGTCTAGCTTTTGGCTCTGGCAAGCAGAGCTCTTAGCACCTTTGCCCGGCCTGTGCAGCCCCTTTGAGTGTCCACCTAGGGCTAGAGGATCAGAGTCAAAGCTTACAGGAAACCATAAAGCTATTCCCAGGTAGCTGTCCTGCACATCCTGTTTCTTTGACAGCGCTTGCAGTGTTGGTCTGCATGAAAGCCTTCCCAAGGTGAATGATGATGCTTCCTTGTTCTGGTTTGTAGTCTCTTAGGAGACTACCACCGTCTTTACCAACTTTTCCGTAAGTTACTAGCTACTTGGATATTGAGCTTCTTAATCTCTATCACTGTCTTCTACAGCTGAACATTCGTGGTCTATTTGCTTGTTTCTTTCTTATTTTAGATTCATTTTTCTTCCGTCTGTAGACTGGTAGGACTTTATTTCAGAAGAGTCCTTGTTTCCCAGATGTGACTCTTCTTTGTTCTTTTTTTAAACTTTCCCCCTTTTTGATTAATTCAAACTCCATCTCAGTCATAGGCCCCCCTCCTCCCAGCCCCACCCCCTCTACATCCCCTCTCCCCCAGAGTAAGGGAGCCCCCTACCCAGACAGCCCAGCTCACCTATTCACATGAGGACTGAGTTCGTCTTTCTCCCCTGGGGTCTGTTAAAGCAGTCCCATCAGGGTGAAGTGATCAAAAAGCAGGCATCATAGTCCATGTCAGAGATCTCCCCCAGTCCCCTAACTAGTGGGCCCACATGAAGCCTAAGGTACCCATCAGATACCCATTATTTTCTTGGGGTCTGTGTGTTGTAGTATGTCTATCCTGTACTATATGACTAAAATCTACTTATAAGTGAGTATAAACCTTGTGTGTCTTTCTGGTTCTGGGTTACTCACTCAGGATGATCTTTTCTAGTTCCATCCACTTTCCTGCAAATTTCATGATTTCCTTGTTTTTAATGGCTGAGTAATATTCCATTGTGTAGATGTACCACAATTTCTTTAGCCATTCTTCAGTTGAGGGACATCTAGGTCGTTTCCAGATTCTGACTTACAAATAGAGGTGCTACGAACATAGTTGAGCAAATGTCCTTGTGGAATGGTGGAGCATCTTTCAGGTGTATACTGGTTTCCTGTGCCTGTCATGTGTTTCTACCCCAGCAACATCCCATACCTCCATTTCCCATTCTGCAGTGTATGTTGCAGGCTAGGGTAGTCTGCATCTCCAGCCTGAGCCTGAACACTTTTCAGAAACTTACTGTTCATCTTTCTGCATTTGAGAGAGTTTGAAAATTCCTCCTAGGGCCTGACTCTGATGAGGCAGCCCTGCAGTCTGCACAGTGATGTCTGACCAGCCTCCTTTCTCTAGGGTTTTGTATATGTATATATATTTATTTTTAAAAATTATTTGTTTTTGTTTTATGTGTGTTGGGTATGTTGTCCACTTGTGTTTGTTCTCCACGTACTTATAATACCTGAGGAAACCAGAAGAGGGCAGTATATCCACCCTGGACCTGGGGTTATAGAAGCCACCATGTAGGTGATGGGACTTGAACCTGGGTCCTCTAGAAGAGCAGTCAGTGCTTGTAGTCACTAAGGTATCTCTTCAGCCCCCTTCTGCAAGGCCTTAGACTGAGACAGATTGTGCTCTCCAGGGTCACTGAGGTGCTCCCAGTGCAAGCAGACATACTACTGCTCCACAGCATGCCAGAGGAGAGACTGGTCCTCCCACAGCACCATCTGCAGACCTGTTCAGCAGAGGTGAGCACTGCCGGTTCATTCTTGGGGAGAGTGAACACACACTGTTCTGATAAATGAGGATTTAATGGATGCGGCTGGCCAGAGCTGTATGTGTGGGTCGCAACCCCTGCCAGGCCTGCTTTGTGAGTCTGCAGCACCAGCAGTGTATAGCAAGATTTATTTCAGGTCTCGAGACATTTTTATTTTAGATTTATTACATCTAAAATTACATTTATTTATTGTTTGTATGTGCTGTGTGTCTTTGTGCGCATGTGTGTCTGGTGCCTGGGGAAGTGGTAAGCCTCCGTGTGGGTGCAGGGACTGAACCCAGGTCCTTTGCAAGAACACTTGCTCCTAACTGCTGAGCCAGCTCTCCACCCCCTCTCATGAACTTTCAATGGCTGAGGCCTGAGCTCTTCTAGGCCTTGTTGTTGGAGCGTGTGAGGAAGTACCCTGCACATTCCCGTGGTAGAGCCTTTCCTGAGTGGCTCAGCACTACTCTTCTCTGTTAGCGGTGTAACTCTGCAAGTTTTTGCCCTTCTAAGTTTTGTTGATTGAGCATTTAACAAAATTGAGGTTTATGACCCCTCTCAAGTTTTTTTTTGTACTGAAAGTATTAAAATCTGTTGTTTTATTATAGCTTGCACAAGCTTGAAGATAATAAATCACCATTTGAAACAAAGAACATTGAAGTGAAAAATGAGGTAGGGTATTTTTGACATAAATTATAAATAACTCTCCTTTTGAAGAAGACTTGAACAAACTAAGAAATTTTGAACTAATGCATCACGCCTGAATTCATAAGCAAAACAAAAGCCTGTTAATCACATACCCAGTGACGATGGGTGGGAAGGTGCTGTATGGCTGCTTGGGGCTTTTTGGAATGGTTTGTTTCCAGTCTTTCCCCAGAGTGTTGTTGAGACGGTCGCGCTTCTGTGTAACACGGTGTGGGCTGACTGCCACAGAGCCTCTGCTGCCCCTCTAGCAGCCTCTACGTCCGTGGGTCTCCATTCTAGGACCTCTCTCTCTCGGGGCATTGCTTTGTGTTAGCTCTCTTCCACTTAGTCAACTGTCCGGGCCAAAGCATTCACAGCACTACTGTGTCCATCTTATTCATAGAGGAGTCTTATCTTTGTGTAGCTGCTACTACTTTCTACTGAAAAAAATCTTTTCACAGAATTTATTCTTGCAAAAGACCAGCAGGTAAATAGTTAAACTTTTAAGTGTTGCCAGGTAGGGTGGCTTATGTCTACAGATCGGCAGTTGAGAGACTGAGGCAGGAGGATAGCTTTGAGTTCTAGGCTACCTGAGGCTGCATAGTTCCAGGCCAGCCTGTGTTGCAGCATGAGAGTCAGGATTCTTAAATGTTAAATGAATTAATCTACATAGTCACCAACGATAACTGTGCTGCTGTCTTTGCTGTCACCCATCTGTCTTCTTTGGACCCGGGTGCTGTGTCCACTGCCTGCGGAAGGTGGCTCTTGAGAGCTCTTAGACACCTTCCCAGCTCCTGTGCCGTCTTCATCCTGATGCTGAAGCGTGAGGCATTGTGGCCACCAGGCCAGAGCAAGCCACGCTTCTGTGTACATGTTTCGTGTGCTTTTCCCAAGCAGAGCGATGGTCCTCTTGGAATTACTAAAGAAATGACTGCTGGTTCTGAGAGAATAATGTTTTCTGATTTGAGAAGTCTCCAGCTTCAGAAAACCATGGAAATAAAGGTATCTGTTTTGCTTTGCATAGAGAGAGATTGAAAGAACTGCTTTGTTTTATTCCTTGCTTGCTGTGCTTGCATTGAGTCTACAATGTAACGAATCTCAGAGGAGACTTACTAAATCCATAAAGACTGTGAAAGTGTGCACTACTTTTCTTTTAGGTGTAAAATTTAAAGAACTTATATTTGTTTGTGTTTTGTTTTTCTGTCTTTGAAAGGGTACAGTTACTGAATTCAAGCACCCAAGTAACTTTTATGTCCAGTTGTATTCTTCGGAGATTTTAGACTACATGAACCAACTCTCTGCAAGCTTGAAAGAAACATATGCAAACATGGTGCCTGAAGATGGTTATCTCCCTGTAAAGGGGGAAGTGTGTGTTGCCAAGTACTCAGTTGACCAGGTAACACTGGCCGGTGATGCGTTAACAGGATGCTTCCGCTTCCCTTATTATCCCCTGAAGACTGGAACTGTTAAAGCGTCATGGGGTGGCTTGGGGCAGACGTGGTCACCTCAGCTGCACTCCACCCTGCACTGCCCAGTAGGATACGCTGCCTTACTCCTAAGTGGTGGTGTGCATGCTGCTTGCTGCTGTAGAGGTGTACTAAGTGTGTGATTCTGTCAGCTGGCTAGAGTAACTTCAGAGTGCTAGTGCATCTTAAGATGTACTATTTGGGGGGATTTGTTATTAAAATGATGTTGACTTTTTGAGTACGTCTGGAGGAACCTTTGATTTGCCTGCTGTCTAGGCTGGTTGATGGCTTCTTAGACTAGGATTGTGAAATTGTATTTAAAGCAGAATGCCAAATATTTCCCTTGCAGACCTGGAACAGAGCGGTAATACAAGGCGTTGATGTGTTACAGAAGAAGGCACACGTCTTGTACATTGATTATGGAAATGAAGAAATAATTCCAATAGACAGAATTCACCAGCTAAAGAGAAGCATTGACTTGTTTCCTCCTTCCGTGAGTCTCTTCCTTCTAAGCTCCTGTTAGCGTCCCCAGGGAGCAGCCGCTCATGCTGCCCAGATGCAGTGTTGGCTGTGGCGCCCTGTGCCCACTGTCCAGTCCGTTGTCCCTCTAATTACTCACAAGCATCTTTTGCGAGTAAGTAGCTTTTTCAGGCACATCTTATTGGCGCTGTAAAATCAGTCATTTTTGTATTTGTATATTACTAGAAAGAAGCCAGAATTGATGTATAATAAAGGTAAAATCCTGAGTCTTGTATCTATTTCTAAAGCTTCAGTTACCAACAGCATTCCCATGGAAGAGGCGAATGCAGCCATGCTGCAGTGGCGTGCCTGCCTAGTGTGGAAGGCTTTTATGATTATTTTTCAGCATGAAATATATTCTTTTAAAATTTCTCTTTAAATAGTTAATTAGAAATTTTCATTTAAAATACTGATTCTTGTAACTTGTACAAAATCTTTCAGGCCATAAAGTGCTTTGTGGCAGGTGTCATCCCAGCGGGGGCAGAGTGGGGTGAAGACTGTGTGGCGGCAGTCAAGGCGCTGGTGCTGGAGCAGTTCTGCTCCCTCAGGGTGGTGGACGTCGTGCAGGAGGAAGTGCTCGCCTGTGCCGTCAGCCTCTCACTGGAAAGCTCAGGTGAGGCCTGACCTTTCCTCTTAGATGAGCATCAGAGCCATGGAGGTGAGACCAAGTAATCCCTCTAGAGGCACGCCCATTGTGATGAAAATGGCGCCTTGAGTTAGCAGGTTGTCAAAACTGTGGAAGTAGATAGTTTAGAAGGCCAGATTTGGGATGGCATGAGGTGACTATTACTATCCTTTCAGTATAGTCATTATCTGCTAATGACTTCTCAGGAAGGAATTAATGAGCGGCTCTCTGGCTGTTGATCCCCCAGTGCGTTTGTCTGGCACTGCCCTTGCAGATAACACATGGTGTTGGCACGCAGTGTGCGAGCTGAGGCATGGAGGCACTCTGGGGTCCTGCCCTTCCTTGTGGTTTAGTATCTGTATGAAAAGTGTCTCCTCACACGTTATTGCTCACTCCTCTGTTTCCAAGGTGCCATTCCTCTGTGTGCTCAAGAGACAGGATGGCATGTGTGTCTTCGTAGAGCAGGAGATTGTCTGTTGAAAATCAGTATAAAATCAGTTTTTGTTTGTTGACATGTGCGTTTCATCCTGTGACTTCAGTTTTGGGATTCGAGTTAGGTCAGTAATGGCTGATCTGCTTTAGGCTTGCTGTCTTGTGCCTTAATAGATTTCTTCACGTGAACAGTAGTTTATTTAAATGTGTTTCAGAGCCAATAACTGACTTTCCTATTGGAATTTTGAAGGTGAAGCTTTCCATGAAATTTTTGGTCAAGTGACTGAGAATTTTGTTTCAGTTCTTAAAATCTATGCTTTTCTGTCATTTTGCCCACAATAGTTGACTTGCTGACATGAATCCTGTGAGGAGTCAGAACGGCTGAGCCACTTGGCTGACTTGGCTCTTACTTATTCTCTGCCTGTGGTGCTTTCTGTAGTGTCTCAGTAAAGAAGGTATATCTTCTGAATCACCTTTTAGGAAAACAGCTGGAGCACGTGCTTATGGAGATGGGCTATGGTGTGAAACCTGATGAGCAGAATGCCAAGAAGCAAGGTGTAGACCAAAGTGAGTATACAGTGTCCTCCTCCTCCACACACGGTGTGGTGGAGCGTGTCAGGACCACTCCATAGACTTCACATTAAGGGTAGTTTTAATTCCGAAATGCCTTACCTGAGCTCAGACTTCGCTCCTGTCTCTTCTGTCTTGCAGATTAATCCTAATATCATCACTAGAGATTATAAAACAGCACTTTAGGTGGAGTGCCATTTAGCTCATATAGCTTTAGTTTGATTTGATTCCCAGCCTGGGTTTTTACCAATAATGAGGTCTCTGAAAATTGTTCCAGTAGGATGGTGTTTCTTAAGATTTTGTGTTTTTACTTGTTAACTGTGTGCTTCCTATCCTGTGCCTTGTCTGCTTGGCTGCCAAGTCATTATTGGTTTTTCCTCCCAAACACCCATGGTTGTATCTCTTTACTCCCTCCCTCCATCCATCCATGTTTTCTTCCCTCTCTGACAATGAAAACAACCTTCCTCATTATGTTTTATCTCTAGCCTCTGTCCTATGGCACTTGCCCTCATGATATCCCTAAAACAGAATTCTTGGTGAAAAACGTGTATTTATTTGCCATCTAGAGAGCAGAAAGAAACAGGGAATGGTCTAGTACTGTTCGTGCTTAGGACCATAAATGTCGTAGGGAGGTAAAGCCGGGCCCATTGTACAGTGTGAACGTGCCTGAGGAGAAAGCGAGGGCGCTGGAGCAGCAGAAAGGCGAGTGCTTGTGGGTAAGGAGTCGTTCAGCAGCAGCACAGGTGCATTCTAGGTATCTGCAGCAGGACATAGCAGGGCCCGGAGAGCTCTGTCTAGTCTGCTGAGGTTGCATGGAGGTATAAAGGTACTATGGAAGGGAAGTCTGTGCTCCTCACAGGAAGATTAGGCAAGAGCTGGGGAAAGAAAAATCCCTTGGAAAGGTGCCTGCTGAGGCTTGGGGTGAGTCTTGGAAGTGGCAGCACACCAAGCAGGAAATACAGACTCTTTACTCCTGGTCCAAGAAACAAAGACCACGTTTGTAAAAGGCGTCAATTGAAATGGCCACAGGTGAGTCTGACAAACTGAAAACGAGGCCTGACTGGAATTGACCATCAAGAGAAGGTGCAGGAGAGGGAACATGGCGCTAAGATGGAGTAGGAATAGATGACAGGTGTCTTCTGACTCCAAAGCCAATGCAGTGCCTGGGAAAGTGGCAGGAATGTGGAGCTATGCCCCTGTTGTAGATAAGAGAAAGGGGTGGGGTTTACCAACTGCCCCAGAGGCTGGCTGTGAGCCTAACAGACTGGAACCTGACTGTGCTGTCCCTAGACCTGGCTGAGACACTCCTAGTGCTTTGTATGAGAACAGGCCCCAAAGGCTCAAGTATCTAAATGCCTAGTTACCAAGAGAGTGGCATTCTTTGAAAGGACTAGAATATGTGACTGGAGGTGGCTTTGAGACGCTAAAAGCCCCTGCCAGGCCCAGGTACTCTCTTTCTGCCTATAAATGAGGGTGGAGCTCTGTTGCTTCCTCAGCATCTTGAGTGCCACTATGCCCTTGCCCATGGTGACAATGGACTAACCCTCTGAAATGTAAACGAGCCCCCAGTTAAATCCTTTGCAAGAGCTGCCCTGGTCAGTGTCTCCTCACAGCAGTGAAACCCTACCTGAGACACTGTCTCTCGTAGTCCGGTGCAGAGGCACTGGTATTGGGGCCTGCTGGAGTGTTTCCATCCTTCTGCCCTTCTGGTCAGTATCTTGGCAGCCTCACCTGTCGGCAGGACTTGGGACTTGTAAGAGCTGGGATTCCTTCAGTACCTTCCTGGTTGCTTTTGTGTCAGGTACACCCAGTAGGCTTTCAGAGACCGTAGCAGTGAGACCACACAGGTCTGTGTGAGATTAATTCTGTAAACTGTTACCTGCTGCTTAGCATGTCTGAATTAAAGCAGTGAAACTGACTTGGTTTTTATCTGATCAGTGTCCTCTTCCTGGTTCCTTTCAGGAAACGGTTTGTCTTGCAGAATTTTGATATGTTGATGTCATGATGTCTTGTCTTGACCCTAAACACCCACCCTTGAAGACATGGCATATTTTGTAGGCCATTCATTTCGCTTTCACTCGTTGGAGTTATACTCTGAGTTAGTTTTTGTGGTGTCCTTGATTCAGTCCGAATGGCCTCTGCTCCTTCAGATACTGACATCAGCTCTGAGCTTGCCACGTGGACCTTATGCCACTTGTTCCTCATTTGAACTGACAAATGCATTTTCAGTGTAATTCAGTTGAGTATATTACTGTAGCAAATGGTTTTCTGTGGGGTCCATGACACTATAAAGTGGGTTCTGCTCTGTGTCTCCTCCAGACCCTGTGATAGAATCAACTCTAAATTGTGTTTTCCTGAGCTACTTAGAGACTGAATGTTTTCTTAGAGAACACTCAAGTTAGATCTGATTTTGTTCATGCTGTGGTGTTCCTTCTTTGGACTCCTCCAGCTTTTGGTGGTGGGAAATCCCCTTCCTGAAGGTCTAGCACCTGACTGCTTGCTCTCTTACCCAGGCCTGTTGCCCTGGCAGTCTCTGCACCTTTGAAAACAAGTCAAGTATTTCCAGTTTCCTTGCTACTTTGTGACTGTTTTGTGTCCCTCGGTGATGGCAACATGACTGTTTTCTGACAAGGTGCTGCTGAGGACATCGGAAGAGTGACAGCTGACAAGATAGTTACAGACAGAAGTGCCCTGATCCCCAAGGTGCTGACCCTGAGTGTGGGTGACGAGTTCTGTGGTGTGGTCGCCCACATTCAGACGCCAGAGGACTTCTTCTGCCAGCAGCTGCAGAGTGGCCGTGAGTCAGGGTTTACCATTTGTTCTGTCACCATGAGTTCTGGGAGCCTCAGCACCTCACCCCACAGATAAGCAACCGCGTTCCTGTGCCTAAATGTGATTTGTGTCCACAGACAAGCTTGCAGAACTCCAGGAATCCCTCAGTGAGTACTGTGGCCAAGTGACTCCACGCTCGGATTTCTATCCAGCCATCGGGGATGTGTGCTGTGCTCAGTTCTCAGGTGAGGACCTGCTGTGCATACCACTGAGTAAAAGCCAAAATCCTTGATTCAGTCCACATGGCCACATTTGGGCTTGAGTATTAATATGTATCAGCTAAGTCCTAACTATGTCCACTCAAACTAGGTAGAAGCAGTTGAGTATAGCAGAGAGCTTAAATTAAGAGCCTGGGATGGTAAGGTGAGCTTTTTAGCTGTTTATATCAATTCCTTCCTATTTGGAGAGGAGCACTAACAGCTTGGCTTAAATGAATACGGGATGCAGAACCTTCCACTTTTTTCTTTGTGAGCTTTGTTTGAATTAGCAAGAAGGCCTTTGAGACCTAGTTCTGTCACAACCTTTGTAGCCAGTTTTACTTTGTAGAAGCCTATTCTGTACTCTTTTCTTAAGGGCAGCCCAGCTAGCCCTCTGCATAGTAAGCAGCAGGGACGCCACAGGCACGTTCATTCCTTGGCTGGAATCCATTTAATTCCCCCTGCTTCAGCTGCTCTGGAAGTAGCCTTACTTGGTGCCTTAGCAAATAATCGATGTATCTTAAGGATTCATGTGGTCGCAATGTTCTCTCCACTGCTAAGTTACCTACCAGTTATCTGTTGGAGAAACAAATCCTATAAATCCATAATGATATTATATGTCGTAGCGTGATGGATAGCTTCACTGTCAGCTTGACTGGATTTCACACCAGGTTTGACTTCTGTTCCCACCATGTTCTAGCCATGATGGGCTGACACCATAAGCAAAATTATCTTTCCTTCTTTGGGTTGTTTATCAGGTATTTGGCGTCAAGAAAAAAAAGCAATGTGATTCATTAGCTGAGCACAGTGGTCCCTCTGCTACTGTTATTCTTATAAAACTGTGTTTCTTTGTTTCTCTCTTAAGCCAGCTATCATACAAATTAATTGGGACTCTCTTATATGTGTTTAATAATAAGCTTCATAGCACAATAACTGAGCAGATATTACTCCATTCTTACCCCTCTGTTCTAATTTGATTTCTTCCCAGTGTGCATCCCAGAAATACTTGCATTTTGTAGTTTTCCTGCTCCAGCTCCTCTTTCCTCATCTTTTCTGGATCTCTCCCATGGCTGAATCCCTACTCCCTCCTTTTCCTCCTCCCCTGCTCAGCGATTGGCTATAAGCTGCTTTATTGACATATCCAGACCATTGGGGAGCAGAGTTTATACAACTTTAAGATAGGAGATTCTCAGAACAAGGATTGAGACCAGATACAGGGGGTACAGAAATCAGCATTTGAATTATACAATAACCCTACACCAACATTGGCTTTGGGAGTTTGAGGCTTCTGGCAGGATTTAGTGAGCGTGCAGGAGAGCACTTGGTACCTTGGTAGCAGAGTGTGCCAGTGGCCTTCTCCAGTTGGGGAGCATTTTCCTGGCTGTGGGTGTCTGAGATGACTATCTTCTTCCAGAGGACGATCAGTGGTACCGCGCCTCAGTTCTGGCCTACGCTTCTGAAGAATCTGTCCTGGTTGGATATGTCGACTATGGAAACTTTGAAATTCTTAGTTTGAAAAGACTTTGTCCCATAATCCCAAAGTTGTTGGACTTGCCAATGCAAGCGCTAAATTGTGTGCTGGCAGGTAGGAAATACTGCATTCCTCCCATTCTTCAAATATTAAAACTTAAAAATGAATATGGAAATGGGAAAAGGCGCCTGTGGCTGAGAGGCACTCTGGCAGGAACAATGACTGACCAGAGATGACAGGAGTGGAAGTTACTGTGTAGGTGACTTGTCCACAGGACCAGAACTTTTTCCTGTGTGGATACTTTGTCCTCAGCGGGTCTACCATTGTTACAAACTGTATCTAAGACTAGACATTTCAGGTTTTGACAGTGAAGTTCTTTTAGTTATTTTGGCTGCATTTGTGTCATTTCCAAAATCACCTGCCTTGGATGTGTTGCAAGACAACACTGCTAAGTACTTCCACAGGGCGTGCTCCCCCAGGTGGGGAGGTGTCTTGTGTTGGTGGGACAAACTCTCGTATGCTGTGGAAGGGTTGAGTTGACATGTGCACTTTCTCCTGAGGGAGAGAGTCCTGTCACACACTTACGCTCTGGAGAGCAACCTATGCATAGTTGTTCAGAGCGCTTCAGGCCAGGCCTTATCTTTATTTGGTGGCCGGGTGACGTCAGAGGGCTCAGCGGAAGTGTATTCAGCTTTAGTATCTGTACTGAGTATCCTATACCTTTCAATTATTAGTTTATGAATACTCCTCCAATAATGATTTGTTTTAAAAAAAAAAAAACAAAACACCAGACCTCACATTAATTAGTATGTCTTCCTGGGTTGTTTGTGCCTTTATGATTAATCACTTTTTGAGCTATAGTTTAGACACTGTGGGAGCCCTTGTTTTAGGTATACAATTCAGTAAGTTTACATTTTTATTGTCTATTTCTGTAAGCAAACTTAGGTGGTTGTTCACTTTAACCAGGATCTGTCTGAGGACACCCCCACCCTGTGGAGTTGGCATGTGTGCTCTGCAGGGCACCTGCTCCAGCCAAGAGCTAACCTCCTCTGAAGATTTGGCTTTCTGGACATTTTCTATCAGTGGGATTAAGTTGTGTTTGTTTGTTTGTTTGTTTTTATGTTGAGGTACAGAAGCATTTTTCTTCGTGCTATTTTTTGTTTTTAAAATCTTGCCTCTCAGATGGGACATTTTCGCTCCAGTGTTTGACACAGATTTATTTAACTTTTGAAAAAATGAGGTTAAAGATACAAGTGCTTGTTTTAGGGATTAGTTTAACATCTTTTAACAATTACTTGTTAGGAGTGAAGCCATCATTAGGAATTTGGACTCCAGAAGCTATTTGTTTCATGAAAAAGATCGTACAGAACAAAATGGTCACAGTGAGAGTACTGGACATGCTGGGGACCAGGGCACTGGTGGAGCTTGTGGACAAGTCTGTGACTCCTCATGTCAGCGCGTCTAAAGCGCTCGTAGACTCTGGCTTTGCTGTGGAGGAAAAGGAGGGAGTGGCAGAGAAAGCCAGCAGCCTGCACACAGACAGCGGTAAGTAGGCTGCCAGCAGGCAGCAGGCTAGATCCCGTGGCCCTGAGAGTGTGGGGTCCAGGATTTCAGGGCAGCTGGCACCTGAGTGCCTTTTTACCTTTCTTAACTAAGCAGTCACATACATATTCCCCAAAGTGTGTAAACAGAGATTTGTGTTGAAAGTTTGATTAGTCGGAAATGTGTGACATTGACTCAAGTGATAAGGTTAATTGTAATCCTGAATTTTAGGGTTCACCTTCCTGTTAGAGCCACCCAGATGTCAGTGTAAATTGAACTTTCCCAGATTAGCCCCACCAGCGACAGCCTTCCCTCCCAAGCTCTGCTCCCCTTCTGGAAAGACACTCATTTATTCTCACAGTTCCCTTGGCCACAGAAGGAGCAGCCGAGCCACTGGAATGGGCATGGGTTGAGTTTGCTGTCGACGAAATGGTGGACGTTATGGTCTGCATGATGTACAATCCTGGGGAGTTTTATTGTCACTTTCTTAAAGATGATGGTAAGTTGGCTCTTCTTTTGTTTCATTGTTTTCTGTAAGTGTATTAGTAGGTAACTGAGTTCTAAGCAGCTGATCAGGGAAAGACTTGATTGCACTTAGTTTGCATTTATTCTCTTTTGGCCCCCACTCTGTCTTTTAACCATTTAAGATTTTGCAGCATGTCTCCTGTTGGAAATCAAGTCTGTTTGTTGATCTGCTGAGCCGTCTGTTCTTAGAGACTGACTCCTCTAGCAAGAGCGCAGTGTACTGGATTGTCCCAGATCAGCCCAGTAGCCAGCTCGTCAGCAGAGAGAGAAAATATTGCCCAGTATCCCGGAAGTTTCCTGTCCTTACCCATTCTTTCTCCCTCAGAAGGAACTGTATAGATTGATTTTTCTGAGTTTTGAGCCTCACAAACAAAACCATACAATATGTATTTTTATTTCTGCCTTGGTTGTCTTCTCCTCACATTGCTGTTACACATAATGGAGCTTGTTTTATTATTGTTGCTGCTGCTGTGTAATAATAATAATAATAATACATTCATAAGTGCACAGTTTATAATTCTGTTTTGTCTTGAGGCACTTGGTTGCCTTTGAAATGATAGTGTGAGGATTCACCAGTGTGCTTCTGAGTCGTCAGTGTGTTTCTGCTGAGTCATCAGTGCTATGCATCTTTTTATCTTTAGTCAGTTTCTCATAATTCTGACAACTGTCACTTTGAGATTTCTGTTGGCTCCACATTCTCATACTTTGTATTTTCTGTTTCTTTTGAGTTGTTATGATGAGTGAGCATCATTGAGGTTAACTTTTCTAGATCCAGTTTTGTTTTGTTTTGTTTTGTTTATGTTTTCTGTTTTGGCCAAATTTGTATGTTAGACTAGATACCTAAGTCCTTGTCTGATTCAAGGTCTGAGCTGCATGATTTCTTCATTTAGAATCCCCTGGAAGATGGGCTTCATTTTCATCTAGAATAAGGCTCAAGGTCCTGAGAGATGACTTGGTGGTTAAGACACTCACTGCTGCTCCCAGGGACACAGACTTGTTTCTTAGTGCCCACATAGCATCTCCGAAACCTCTGAAACTCCATTCCAGGGAATTGGAATCTGATATCCTCTCCTGACCTCTGTTGGCACCAGACATTCACATAGTGTACATCCATGCAAGCAGAGCTCTCATACACATAAAATACAAATAAATAAACCTAATAATTAATTAGAGCTTCAGATTTCTTTATTTTCATAGGCAACTGCAAAGCATATGGTGCAGAATTCAAGAGTAACAATGTGTGGTGGAAGAGAAGACACCCATCCCGGTCCTCACGGCCTGTAGCTCTTCTCTTTTAGAAGTAGATGCAGTCTGATGTGTGTTCCTTTCATGTGTAAAACTTTTGTAATTATTTTCCTAATTATCTTTGAAACCAGTTCTCCTGTTCCTTTCTTACTTCCTTGATATGTTGATATGCTCTTAGGTTATAGACCTGGTATTTGCATAGATGGTGTGTAGAGCTCTGTGCACCTCTCACGAGCCAGCCTGGAAGAGCAGCGCTGTGTGATGTGTTCCTGTTCTAGGACACAGTGAGGATAACACTTTTATCTGGTACTATTGCTACATTGTTTCCATCTGTGTGGTTTTATCTTTGCTTAACAGAGGCGTTGATGGAGGTTATGGTTCTTCTGTTCTTTCTGAGTTCATTCTGAGACTGTTTTTTTGTTTTGTTTTTCAGAAGTGTGTGGGTGTTTGCCTGACTGTATGGCTATCTCCACATGCATGCAGTGCCTTCAAGGGCCACAAGAGGGGTCAGATACCTGGGCCTGGAGTTGTGAGCCACAACTGGGTGGTTGTGAGCCACAGCGTGGGTTCTGTGAACTAACCATGGATCTTGTGAAAGTGCAGCTGGTACTCTTAACCACTGAGCCATGTCTCTATCCCTGAAAGCATATTCTTGGGACAAATTACAATTACAGTGATAGGTTAGTGGGTGAATGTACTTTTGAGAGTCTGTGTCCTTCAAGAAGAGAGCCAAGACACCCCCAGTGCTCTTTGAGTGTTTGCCCCATCCATTTCCAGCAGCATGGCCTTGCTCGTCTGAAATTAGAATGTCTGTTTCTGTGACAGCCTTTGCCCTAAGTCAGAGATGTTTGCTTGTCACTGGCTCATACAGCTGCCTGAGTCCCTCTCCTTTTGGTGCCAAAGCTGCTTGTGTCTTGGTTGTTTGCCCTCAGTGGCTGACCCTCTTGGTTATCGTCATGGCCGTCTGCTTCCCACTAGGTGATTGCTGGCTGCCCATGGTTCTGTGCGCGTTCATTCGAGGCAGTCTACCCTTTCTCCCAGTGTTTGTGCTGCAGATGTCCCTATAGAACTTCATCAGAGCATTAACTGTACATTGCATTCAGTAATCACGTTTACTTTTTCAGGACAGTGCCAACATTCTGGGTTTGGGTATGGTTTCCTGCCTGCGCTCAGAGCCCTGGCTTATTGACAGGGCTGCGGAGCTTGTGCCCTGTGCCCAAGAACCACTGGTTTTCAGTTATTGAGAGCATAACTGAATATTGTTGTATTGACTTAGTAATTTTTGTTTTTTTAAATGTAGTTTATTTATTTTTATGTTAATCACAGGTTGTGTACTTTGTATCCCAGCTATAGCCCCCTCCCTTATTCCATTCCACTCTCCCCATCCCTCCCTCATCTTCTCCCTGCCCCCCTCCAAGTCCACTGATAGTGGAGGACCTCCTCCCCTTCCATCAGACCCTAGCTTATCATGTCTCTTCAGGGCTGGCTGCAGTGTCCTCTTCTGGGATCTAGCTAGGCTGTTCCTCCCAGGTTGGGGGGGGGGGGAGAGGGTCAAAGAGCCAGCCATTGAGTTCATGACAGAAATAGACCCTGATCCTCTTACTAGGGTACCCAGTTGGATACTGAGCTACTACCAAGGGCTACATCTGAGCACGGGTTCTAGGTTATATCCATATATGGTCCTTGGTTGGAGAAACAGTCTCGTAAAAGACCCCTGTGCCCTGATCTGTTTGGTCTTTGTGGAGCTCTTGTTCTCGCCAAGTCTTACTAACTCCCCCTATTTTCATATTATTCCCTGCCCTCTGCCAACGGCTTGGTTGTGAGTCTTAATATCTGCTTTGATACATTGCTATGTAGAGTCTTTCAGAGGCCCTTTGGTAGGCTCCTGTCCTTTGCTTGTTTTCTCCTACATTCAATGTCCATCCCATTTGTCCATCTAAATGAGCATTGATCATACCAACCTGGGTCCTCCTTCTTGTTTATCTTCCCTAGGTGTATATATTTCAGCATGACCTTCCTATCCTATAGGTCTCTATAAGGGAGTATATACCATATGTTTCTTTCTGCTTTTGGGATACCTCACTTAGGATGATCGTTTCCAGGTCCCACCATTTGCCTGCGAATTTCATGATTTCCTCCTTTTTAATTGCTGAGTAGTATTCCATTGTGTAAAAGTACCACAATTTTTGTATCCATTCCTCAACTGAGGGACATCTGGGTTGTTTCCAGGTTCTGGCTA
>CM053762.1:66425223-66542113 GCA_028658305.1 Pachyuromys duprasi
ATATACCATATGTTTCTTTCTGCTTTTGGGATACCTCACTTAGGATGATCGTTTCCAGGTCCCACCATTTGCCTGCGAATTTCATGATTTCCTCCTTTTTAATTGCTGAGTAGTATTCCATTGTGTAAAAGTACCACAATTTTTGTATCCATTCCTCAACTGAGGGACATCTGGGTTGTTTCCAGGTTCTGGCTATTACGAATAAAGCTGCTACGAACATAATTGAGCAAATGTCCTTGTTGTGTACTTGACATCTTTTAGACTTAGTAATTTTTGTAAAGGGAACAGATTTGTTGTAGTTACCAGTTGCTTGGTAGTGTAATTGAGATTTTCATGATAAAAATGTTCTCCGATATTAAAGGAAAGTTTGTTTAAATGTTGATTTTTAACAGTATACTTTCATGTATTGTGTTTGCAGCTGTAAAGAAGCTGGATGATTTGAATAAATCCTTATCAGAATATTGTGCACAGAAGCTGCCAAATGGCTTTAAGGCAGAGATAGGGCGGCCTTGCTGTGCCTTTTTTGCAGGTAGGTTGACTTGGTATCAGGGACTTTGTGTTCCTAATGTTTATTCCTTGATGTGATGCACACGTTTTCATAATCAAAATTGGAGGGCTTCGTAAGGCACCTTGAAGTGATGAAGCCATCCGCAGTCGGCAGCCTTCCGAACTTGGAGTTGTTAACTGCAGATGGCCTTGCCACGTGGCACAGTCTTTTACCACCAAACTGCAGCAAAGCACCTGAGCAGTGGGCACGTTACCACCATTTCCCCCTCCCATGTTGTTTATTGGGTAGACCGCGTCTTTAATTTTTATCAAATGTCAAGGTGCAGTGCTGCAAAAAGTTTTGTGGTATATTCTAAAAATGGATCTTGGGAATTGTCAGTGTAGGAATTTTTGAAGAAAAACTAAAGTTGTAGTCCATAGAAGAAAAGAGTGGCCAGCTTTGCTGAGGAAAATATATGTTCTGAGGGAACTTGGAGTGTGGGGGAAGGGATGTCAGAGACTCTGTTGCTTCCAGGTGACGGCAACTGGTACCGGGCTCTAGTCAGGGAGATCTTACCAAGTGGAAATGTTAAAGTACACTTCGTGGACTACGGGAATGTTGAAGAAGTTACCACAGACCAGCTCCAGGCGCTGTCACCGCAGTTCTTACTACTTCCGTTTCAAGGGATGCAGTGCTGGCTGGCAGGTAGGAGTCAGCAGGAGCGGCTCAGCTCCTCGGAAAAGCAACACTGTAACCTTGAGTTCCTAGTGCCCCTTGTGTTAACCTTTCCAGTGAACTAGAAAGTCCCACCTCAACCACACCATGTGGAAAGTTACTGAGTGTTTTGGCGGAAACACTTGGGAGAAGTGTTTGGAGAAGCTTCTCTTCCTAGTTCTGGAGAGAAACTGACAGGGCTGCCCTGAGGAGTTCTGAGGACTCTGAGGACCTCAGATAGTCACAAAGTCTGGCATTTACATGTAGTAACATATTCTGAAGCAGCCTGGAAGTGGCAGAGGTCCAGCAGCAGGGAACTCGTCCCAGGGCTGTGACTGACAGCCCATCACTTGCAGAACAGAGCCAGCAGGAGAGGGCAAGAGATGAGTGTGCCATAGGGCGGCTGTGAGGACAGCACTGGCACAGGGTCTGTGGCTGACGTTGTACCCAGACATTTGCTGTCACCCTGCTGCTGCTAAGGTGTGTTACACATGTGTGACAGGAACATGAGTGCCTGTGATTCGGGTGAAGAAAGTGTGTATGTGTGTGCAGGTATGTTTTCCATTTGAGTTCACAAATCATGGGAACAGCCTGGCAGAGAGCCATGAAAACGGAATTCTAAGGCAACTTGATCCACACAACAAGACCCTAGCTTTAAAACCCCCTATTTCGGAGGAAAGTGATGGCAAACTCTGAACAGTGGCCATGCTGGGAGCACAGGGTTTTCTTACCATCTGTCTTAGTGACTGTCCTACGTGAGAGACTGGACATCACACTGACTGTGAATACTAGGAAGTGGGTGTGCTTCAGGGTGCTGTTCTTACTAAAGACTTCATTGTTGTGTGTGCACATGCATGTGCGTGTATATATGATGTGTGCGTACAGGCATATACATGTAAGAGGACAACTTTGGGGATTCAGTTCTCTCTAACTTTGAGAACTGAGCATCAGATTCAAATGCTCAGGCTTACATGGAAAGTACTTTTACCTGTGGAGCCATTTTATTGATCCCAGATTATTCTTAACCACCATGTTTCATGCCAGTGTGTTTCTTAAGATGTGGTCCTCAGACTGGGAGCATTAAACAAGAGAACTTGTTTTAAGAGTTCAGATATAAGCCAGGTAATGGTGGCAAACACCCTTAATCCCAGCACCCGCAAGGTAGAAGGCCCGTGTATCTCTGAGTTTGAGGCCAGCCTGGTATACAGAGTGAGTTCCAGGACAGTCAGAGCTACACAGAGAAACCCTGTCTTGAAAAACAAGTTACATTTGTAGTCCCCATCCCAGACTTAAATGAGAAACTCTGGAATGAGCATCCAAATTTTAATAAGACCTGTGAGAAATTTCTAGTGCACATTAAAGGTTGGAAATCATGGCTGAAGAGAAAGGATGGAGACGACAAGCCAGTGGCGTCATCCCTGACCCCCACAGGCTCGGGTGCTCAGGAGCTAAAGTGAGAAGCCTGCCCTGACCCAGGTGGCCAAGAGAAGCGTGGTCAAGGCAGTGCAGCCCTGTCTCAAAAGCCAGCAAGCCAAATGGCTCCCAAGCCCCTGGAAACTCTGCAAAGGTTCTGCCAACAGCTAGAAACTTCTCGCTGGTGACGTTAGCTCAGGCAGAGGCTTCTTTAAGAGATGGCCACCACAGCTTCAGATCCTTCTTGGGAGAGTGTGGGCCTGAGCCCTATCCATCTACACTGTGTGTTAGCAGATACGGTATCTGTAACTTGGTTTTGAAAGACGTAAACTTTTCTCGACCAAATCTGTATAGCTTTTGAGAATTTCTGAGATGAATTTAGGAACTGAGTCCTACCCATCTCGGCATAAGCTCACTGCACACATAGGATTTTCCTTAATGCTTTTGTTCTTCCTTCCCAGATATACAGCCCAAAAACAAGCATTGGACAAAAGAAGCCACAGCAAGATTTCAAGCATGTGTTGCAGGGCTCAAACTCCAAGCCAGAGTTGTGGAAATCACTGAAAAGGGGGTGGGAGTTGAACTCACTGATCTTTCCACTCCCTATCCCAGAATAATTAGTGATATTCTCATCACAGAACATTTGGTGTTAAGATGTTCTTCACCACAGAAGAACACAGCCATTGGCAGACCTGCTAGCAAACATAGCCAGATCGACAACCAGGGGCTGCAAGGTGATGCTTCTAAAACATCCGCACTTTGTTTCTGTTCCTTTGTTTGTCAGCATCTCAGATCCAGCACACCGAAGGACTCACTGAGATTTTCATATGAATGATTGCTCTTACCTGCCCACCCTCCTCTCTCCTCACCCCTCCACTGGCCCCTTCCCCAGGCCATTCCCCTTCTGCTTGCATGGTTGCTTTTTTTTTTTCTTAAAATAACATAGTTTGTTTTTGTTGTCTGTTGATTGGTGTTGTTCCTGAATGTATGTTTGGGGGTGTCAGAAGCTCTGGAACTAGAATTGCAGCAATTGTGACTCTTGCTGTCAGAGTGTCCCAGAACGTGCTATGTAGACCAGGCTGGCCTTAAACTTAGAGATCTGACTGCCTCTGCCTCCTGAGTGCTGGGATTAAAAGCATGTGCCATCATACCTGCTTCTCTCCTGCTTTTTCTTGTGTGGTGGGGGTGGGTGGGGTGTTTATGGTTAAGTCTATATTCTGTGTAATGGGTGCTGGTGGCATTCTTTCCTCTAGAGCCTTGTATTGTACTCCCCTCTTTAGACCTGTTCCTCGTCACTTACAGCCCTTCTTTCATGTGTGTACACACGTGTACATGCACGTGCGTATGATGTCATTTCACTTTTCTCTGTAGCTAAATAAAATCCCATTGTGTACGTACAAGTTTTATGTGTCACCCAACTGTTGGTGACCATGTAGGCAGGGTCCATATGTGGACTGAGCCTGGGCCTGTCAGTGACTTAGCTTTCCTGAACAGAGCTGCAGTGAGCAGGCAGCTGTGCTGACTGCTGAGGTACTGGAGCGCGTGGGAACCCTAGCCTAGCCTTTGGAGCACCTCCACACAGACTCTCATAGTGGTTGGTTCAGTTACTTCTCCGGTAGTGTGTAGGTATTCCCCACATGCTCACTATCATTTCATGTTCTTTGTCTTTAAGATTTTGAAATAATCTTAAATCTGTTTTTTTCTGAATTTTATTATTTTTTGAAAATTCTGTACATGAGTACTATATGTAAATCATTTGTGCTTCTCCAAGGCCTCTTGTTATTGCTAATAATCTGATGGGTGGAGACACCTCTGTAAAACAGTTTGAATTTATTCCCTCAGCAACTAAGGGTCTTGATCATTTAAAAAGTTTCATGTTGGATCTTACACTTTTACTGTAGAATGTATTTTTACGTACTTACCATCAAAAATGAAAATCCATGATAGCTGGCCCTGGGAGAAGTTAGCTTTACACCTTTTTCTAGAACTCTTTCGTAACCCCACAGCTTCAGAAGAGCTATGCAGACCGTGCGCACTCCGCAATGCACTTTGGGTCTGCATAATTTCAGTGCACGTGTGAGCTTGCGTGCGTTTCATTTTCCAGGTTTTTATGATAAAGTTAACTGGAAATTGTAAGAACAGTTGTTGGTATGTGTACTTTGGGAACTGTCAGCGTTGTCCATGTGTTGACTGGATGGTTTTAAACACTTAGTTTTTGGACTTCTTTGTGAATTCCAGAGCTCCCTGTCAGGTGAAGAATGGAGGTTTTCCCCACTGTAGCTGCATTTTCCCTCTGTAGAGAGCTGCTGCGTCTGTGCAGTGGTGCTTGGGTTTATTCCTATGCCACTGAGCTCACAGAGGCCTGTATATAGAAAGGTGGGTCCCGTTTTCCCCTCACTGTTCCACACTTCCAGATCTGCAGACCTCTGCACCCTCCTGAGCTGATTAATGCAGGGTGAGAGGGGTCAGCTCGCGTTCCTGCACGTGGCTCTCCCGCTCTCTCCGCTGCCTTTTCTCCACTCTGTCTCAACTCCTTTGTCAAGATTGCTTGGCTGTACAGTATAGAGTCCTGTTTGGAATCATCTACCCTATTGGTCTGATGATCAGTTTTGTACCAGTACCGTGCTGGTCTGCTACCATGGCTGTGTGATAGGATTTGACATCAGGTATTGAGGTAACTGAGATAATTCCAGCATTGCTCTTCCTATTTAGAATTGCTTTGATTATTTGGATTATTTTTTTTCTAGTTCTGTGAAGAATGTATTTTGGAATTTTGATGAGCATTATATTGAAACTGTGGTATGGTTTGAATAATGTAATCAAATGCAATCAGTATCCATTCTGCTAATTCATGAGCATGTGAGATCTTTTAATCTTTCCATGTTTTTTTTTTTAAATCACTGCAGCTGACAAAAATGTTCATGGTTTGAGGAGGTGCATTCTTTCTCTGTTTGCTTTCTTTTTTTACCCCCTCATTTTTTGGTTTTTCAATACAGGGTTTCTCTGTTTAGCGTTGGTTGTCCTGGACTCACTTTGTAGAACAGGCCAGTCTCTAACTCACAGAGATCTGCCTACCTACCTCTGCCTCCCTGGTGCTGGGATTTAGGCTTGTGTCACCATACCTGGCTTCTTTAATTGTACTTTAGGAGTGTATTAGCACCGAGATCCTGGGTACCGATAACTCTGTAACATGCACCACTCTCTGATTTTAGTAAATTGAGTTGTGAAACAGATCCCTCATCTTGGGAATTCCAAAGTGTTGACAGTTACTGATGAGCAAATTTATTGAATGAATATATTACTGGGAAAAAGAGTAAACTGTATGTATTTAATACCAAGACCTGTGCTTCATATGTTTTCAGCCATCCCTTCAGCAGATCAGTGGAAGACAATAGAACTGCCAGTTAACAAGACTGTACAAGCAAATGTACTAGAAGTCATAAACCCAAACTTGTTTTATGCCATCCCCAGTGAAATGCCAGGTGAGGAGCCACACTCACTGATTTGAGCCTCTGCTTCTGAACTGTGCACCTGCATCCTTTGGTGAACTCTGCAGGAAGTGCGGGTGTAGCGAGGAAGGTGCTGCTTCTTAAGGACTGTAAGCCCAGTTTTAAAGACACCTGGTACTCTGTTCAGCACCTGTTCAGCAGCTTGGGTTTACTGTAATCTCTAGTGTCCTAGAAGAAAAGTGTCCTTGGTTCCCACATAACAACAACATCTGGTGCTGCTATTCCTTCTCCTCTTCCTCACTTCCTCTTCCCCCTTCCTTCTCCTCCTCCATTTGGTTTTTCAACACAGAGTTAATCTGTAGTGTCCTAGAAAAAAAGTTCCCTTGATTTCCACATAACAACAACTTGGTCTTCCTTCTTCTCCTCCTCCTCCTCTTCTTCTCTTCCTCCTTCTCCTTCTCTTCTTCTTCTCTTCCTCCTTCTCCTTTTGGTTATTTTGAAACAGGGTTTCTCTGCGTAGCCCTGCCTATCTTGGAATCACTTTGTATGCCAGGCTGGCCTCAAACTCACAGAGATCTCTCTGCCTCTGTCTCTCTGAGTGCTGGGATTACAGGCATGCACCACCATGCCTAGCTCCACATAACTTCTTTATTTAAAACATATTATCTGTGTTGAATTTACTACGTTAACCTTCAGCCATGTAACTGAGCTTCAACAAGAACTATTTCCAATACTGTTAATCTTAGTAATCAATTACTAATCATAGTTTTTAAATTAAAAATGGCTGTTTGCATGTCTGTATTCTGGGTCTGTACAGTCCTACAGACTGCTGAATGGACTAACATGCTGTGCCAGATCCACAGGTATAACCTTCTGAGTGAGATACAGGGAAATGTTAAGTGTGTTGTCTTCTATGTGAGATGATACAGACCTTTATTTCTTCAGTGCATGCTTCATTTGATTAGATAAATTGAGCAAGGCAAAGTAGGACTTAATTCATATGCAGACTTCATCAGCTTTTTATTCTAAGTTGTTTTTAGGTGAGGGTATAGGTTAGCCTATGAAAATTTCTGTTGTCAATACTCAGCTTCAGCAACATTTTATGACTGTATATTCTCAATATTTGTACATAAGAAGGTGGTCTGTAGTATCACGCCAGCTCAGCTGAACTGTGCACTGTCATAGACAGCCCCAGCTTTTCATGACACAGATTACAGGGACATTTTTGTGATTTTTGAGAAAAAAAAAAAGCTTAAGAGCAATAATTGGTATTACTACAACTCCTGGGTTGACAATTTGAAGCAAACTTCATTCCTTTCATTGTTAAAATACCCCAAAATAGATCTGAACGGATGCTCCCACCTGTACCCGACTGACCTTCCCATGCTGCAGGGATGGCTTCACAAACGTTTAAGGGGTTGCTTGATTACAAGCCTCCATTAAAGAAGAGGAGCAGCAGCAGTTTTATATGCTTCTTTTCTTCGTGACTGAAGTCTAGTGTGAAATGTTTCTGTTTCTCAACAGCGTGACTGCTTGAGGCTGAGGAGAGGCAGTTCCTGGCAGCAGTCCTTACTCCTCAGAGTTGCCCTCTGACCTCACATGGGTGAATAAATGTAAAATGAAAATAAATACAGTTTGTAAATTTTTGTAGAGGGAGCTCACTAGCAGACTTCACCCCAGGCCCCCAGAGGCGCCTTATAACCCTGAGTTCAAATCTCTCTGCATAAGACAACCAATAGTCTGTTGACTTTTACGACACAATGTGCATTTTGCACAGAGAGCCCTGGCTGATTACACTTGGATTCTTTGTATATTGTTGATATTGTTAGCCCTGAGATTTTCTCACACTGGAGATTGCTTGTATTTCAGAAAATCAAGAAAAACTGTGTATGTTAACGGCCGAATTGCTGGAACACTGTAATGCGCAGAAAGGCCAGCCGTCCTTCAGCCCGCGGACAGGAGAAGCATGCTGTGCCCAATACACAAGTAATGTGCTTTGCCTGAAACTCTACAGGGAAATATTAGTTGTTGCCCTTTGTGTAAGAGGGTGTAGATTTCGGTGTCTTCAATGCGAATTTCATTTGGTTGACACATTAAGAAAGGCAAAATTGTGACTTAATTTATATGCTGGGGCTATCTGCTTTTCCATTCTATGTAGCCTATTTTTAGGTAAGGGTCTAGGTGTACTCAGATAACCAGCTCAAAGTACAAGGGCTCGGTTTTGTGGTCACTGGTGCATAGTCATCCATATTTATGGAGCTCTGCATGTGAGTAGACCAAAAGGAGAATTGGCTTATCTCAGGATAGGCATGTTTAACATTGCACGTCAACAAATTGTGTTGTTAATACAAATGACACTTGTTGAGAAGGTTCCGGTTTGTTTCTGGGACTGGAGCCAGATCAGAGGTGCTGTGAGGGTATGGGTGGGCATGGTTCCCACTGCTTCCTGTTAGCCAAGCAGGTCTAGAGCAGAGTACCCAGGGAGACCGGGTTGCTTCTAATTGCAGCCAAGGCCAAGATAGGGGAGTATGTAATGGATGTCCCCAACATCCATTACATCCATTATCCCGTCTGGACCTTGGAGGTCTTACTAAGGCAGCTTTGTCCACGCATGCCCGGCAGGAGAGTGGCTGTCACAGGGCCTCCATCATCTGAGCGGCATCACTTCTGTCTTACTTCACTTTTGTGTGGCCTCTGGACCTGCCTGCCCTCATTTTCATCCCAGTAAGGCATGACTTGGGGTGGAAGACCCTGCCCTGTGCTGTTCTGTGCTCCTCCTCCTATTGCTGCCGGTGTCGCCAGTGTTGTTCTGTATGCTTCCACTGTCCCCATTCCGCCACACCGACGTCAGTCCCCTCAGTGGGCTCTGCGGACATGGTCACAGTTTCCTGTGATCCTAGTCGCTGATCCTCTGGAGTGTTTGTCCTCCAGACCTGGGCTGTCCTGGCTGTGTCCTTCACCTTCATGCTGAGGACTGTGTGAACAGTCTTCATCTCTCCCTGCCCTGGCCTTAGCTGAGTTTCTTCCACTCATTTTTAGGTAGCTGATCCTTTGTTCCTTCCCTCTTTTCCTCATTTGACCTTGCTGCTCTTTGGATCTACTCCAGTGTTTGGATCTGTCTATCTCTCGGATGCTAAGGAAAGGTGCTGCATGTGAGCTAAAAGCCTAGCCTTGGTGCTGATAGCTTTCCTGGATATAAAATCTGTTTTGGAAGTCATTTTGAAAGCATTGCTTTGTGTGTTAGCTGTTGGCATTTTTTTGTTTGATTTTTTTTTTGTTTGTTTTGTTTTTGTATTTTCAAGACAGGGTTTCTCTATTTAGCCTTGGCTGTTGAAACTTGCTCTGTAGACCAGGCTGGCTACGACCTCACAGAGATCTGCCTGCCTCTGCCCCCTGAGTGCTGGGACTAAAGGTGTGTGTGACCGCGTGTGTGACCGCCACCCAGCTAGCTGTTGGTATTTTTGATTAAAAGATAGACAGGTTCTCCAAAATTTGGACGTAACCTTTTGTTGTATGGAACCTTGAGTGTCCTCCTCATCCCGTGTGACTGAAGTGTGACTTCACACAGTGTCTTGCTTTGGGCACTCATGAGCAGGCTCAAAAGTCTGGAAATGCTTCAGGTTGGGGATTTTTCTCCTGAACTCGTAGCTTTTATTCATTTTCTCCTTTTGACATCTGTTCTGTTGAGTCTTCCAGAGCTTGACATGGACTCTGCTGAATTTGTTTGCTGTCCTTTCCATTCCCTAACTTTTCTCACCGATGCTTTGATGCCGTACTGTAGCTTCACCAGCTGTTGTTTTCTTGGGTGTTTGTGCTTGAATGTCCCCTTCTTGCTTCTGAGGATGGAATGTCTTGTCCTTGTGTCATCAGCCTTTGAATGTGATTGTTCTGCCTTTGCCTCTGCTTTCTCCAGGTTCTGTTTTGCTTGCTTTGGATTTCTCTGTCATGTGAGAGGCTTTCTTGATTGTCTTTCCACGTAACTAAGATTAGTTATGTGCCCAAGAGTTGTTTGGAAGTCTATGCACAGCAGAGCTTACCCACTGTGGTCTTTGTCTGGCTCTACTGGCAGCTGGACAACATCTGGAAGTGCTCACCTCTTGGTATCCCGTCTCCTGCCTGGGCTATGCACTTTGCCTAACTGTGTCTTTGGAACTCCTTCCCCTCCTCAGCCACACATTCCCCCCAGTCCACGGTCCCTTAGGAGAAGGGAAGCATGAAGCTCACCATTCTCTTCAGTGAATGTGAAAATGTTGTAGACTGAAACATAGTATGTTGAAAGGTCTCCAAGGATAACTGCTGTGTTTACCCTGGCCTTACTCCTTTGAGCCCTGGAAGCTCCTGGGAGACTGGCTTCCTCACGACCACCTTTGTGTGAGCTCATTGGCTATAAGCTGTTTCCATTTATACATCCTTCTCCAGCCTTCCAGAATTGCATGATCTTCTGTCCTGTTTCTTGTTCCTGTAGTTAAAAAACAAAATCAAGGCTCTTAGAGTCTCCATAGAGGGATTTGGAAGGAATATCGAAAATGCCAGACTTTAACTAGAAAGCACGTGTGAGTTTTTATGTGTTGTAGATAAAACTGTCTCAAGCAAGGGGCAGGGCTCTGGACCGTGACTTGTGGGCTGAGGTCCCTTTGTTTTCAGGTGATGACTTCTGGTACCGGGCCATTGTTCTGGAAACATCAGACTCGGATGTGAGAGTGCTATACGCAGACTACGGAAACATCGAAACGCTTCCTCTTTCCCGGGTGCAGCCAGTCTCCGCCAGACACCTGGAGCTTCCCTTCCACATCGTCAGATGCTCACTGGAGGGTACACACTTCTGCTGCTCTTCAGTCTGAGTCAGATGGTTTTATCACATCGGCACAGTGGTGGAGGGCTCTGGCTGCTGCTTTCAGGTTCTTGGCCTCATCACAGAACTAGGAAGTCAGGGCAGACTGATCTACAGGAGAATCCAGGGAGCTTCATTCAGAGCAAGTGACAGGACAGGTTATGGAGGAAGTGTTTTCAAGAGCCCTGAAGGGCTCTGATGACTGTGGGGGGGCTTCCTTTTATGGGGTTCAAGAGAAGGAAGAGTTGGTTACTCAGAGTGTGTGCGTAGTCCATGCAGGTAAAGGAACAGGCTGCCCAGGCCGGTACTTCAAATGGAGGGCATGTGTGGTCACCTGGGGTCCCAGCTGAGTTGTCCTTGCGCTTACCCTCCTCTAAGTATCTTTTCAATGAGTTCTCAATGAATTTATTCTTTAACTCACGTGAAAACTACCTTCAGTTGTCTTTCTGTTTGGGACTTATCTTCAGAGGGTCAGGGTTTGTGTTCTGTCCTGTTGTTAGGCTCTAGTGGCAAGTGGCAGGTGTTTTGTAGCTCCCTGGTGGGTCTGCTGCTTTGTCACAGCTTCCTGTAGGAGCCAGGGATGCTCACTGGCATCATCCTAGCATCCCCACTGTGCTTCTGAGGCAGCCTCTGCTCAGCTGTTTAGTTGTAGCGCCTGTAGAACATGCATGGAGCAAATAAACTAGGATGCGGGAGGTGGCCCTGCCCTGTCCTGCCTTCCTCCCCGCGATGGCGCTGACACTCAGAGCGTGCTTGTCTTCTGTATGTGCTGCCCTTTCCTAGGGCATGGAGGCAAAAGCATGTCTGTTTCATGCCCTAACCCCGGGTTAGTGTTGGTGCCCTATAGCCTGCCTAGCGCCAGCTACGCCAGCAGCCATGTGGCGGGTTACCTCATTAGATTAACTAAAGGCGGGCTCTAAAAGGAGGTGAGGGCCTGCAGAAATGGCCCAGTGGTTCAGAGCATGGCTTGTTCCTGCAGAGGATGGAGTTAAATCCCTATGCCCACATGATGCCTGGCAACCATCTGTAACTCTAGTTCCAAGGGGCCTTCACCTTCTGATTTCCATGTTCACAGGGTGCACATGCACACGCGCATACACACAGACCATTCATGCACATAAAAATAAGTATGTCTTTAGAAATGATTGGTAGAGTAAGCACATGTTTAACCTCTCCAGGGCTGGTGGAACTGAATGGAAGCTGCTCGAAGTTAGTGACAGAGCTGCTGAGGAACGCCATGCTGAGCCAGAGTGTGATCCTTTCTGTCAAAGGGATCTCGAAGAATGTCCACACAGTGTCGGTTGAAAAGTGTTCTGAGAATGGAATGATCAATATAGCTGAACATCTGCTGATGTGTGGTCTGGCAGAAAACCTCTCTTCTAAGAGGAAAACTGCATCAAGTAAAGGTGCCTTCTCAAACATAACAAAGCACAGCTGAGATGCAGTGTGGCAGGGATCGTTGCCTGAGCTGCCCTGACTGCCTCACTGCTTATGGCTTCAGGCCCCTCCACCCACCCTCGCCTCCTCTGCACTCCAGTGGTGACCTGACCCAGAGGTTTAGAATGGCCACACCCTGTGCCTCTTTTCCAGTTCCCTTTGAGCCTGATCAGCAAGAGAAGACTGTGTGTCTTTAAGATTGAATGACCCTATGAGATGTGCATTTGACAGACCCACCCTTGCCCCAAGGGGCTCACACACATCATAGAAGACCCAGTCTTCAGCTGGGAGTGCTGGTCTGTGAGAGTCCAGGTCACAGCAAAAGAGTGTAGTTGACACTCAAACAGAGACACAGACAGGCACAGGCTTTCTCGGGTCCGGGGCCACTGGTTTCCTCACTGACGTGACCTAGTGGCTGTTTTTGTTTGTATTTCGCTTTTAGAAACACCACACAGTGCGGACTGCTGCTGCACAGAGTTACAGAAGCAGGTGGGTGTCCCTACCTCCCACAGAACCACACCCCGACGCCATAAGAAAGTAAGCCATGATGTTTCCTCTTTCTTTACAGATTGAAAAACATGAACAGATTCTTCTCTTCCTCTTAAACAACCCAACCAACCAAAATAAATTTATAGAGATGAAAAAGCTGCTGAAAAGCTGAGTAAGTTCGTGTCTCTGCCCTTCCATGGTGCCTGGAGAGGGCCCGCAGCGTCCTGTCGGGCAGAGCAGCGCCTTGTGGGCCTGCTCTGGGATGCCCTCCGTGGTTCGCTGCGAGGCCTCTGCTCTGCTGCCTTGCCTCGGCACTCCTGGTGCACCTGCCTCAGGGCCTGCATGTGGGGAAGCCTTTCTCACTGTTTGACTCTGAAATTGCTCACATTATCGTTGTGTGGAGAGACTTGTAAAGATTGTCACAGGGTAAAGCTTAGCCTCAAACTGTCCAGACTCGAAATCATCCCAGCCTCTCTTGGACTCTGCAGCAGTAAGTTTAGCACTTGCTTTGGGTGGGGCTGGAGGAGAATGGAAAGCACGCAGGCTGTCCAGAGTGTAGCGCTGGGGCAAGCTGCCGGCGGCGCTGTGCCAATAGTTCCCTGCTTTGCTTCCTGCACCGACCCCTGCTGTAAGAGGGCCATCAGAAAGTATTCTACAGACAGTAGCCAGTTGGAACTTCTAGTCAAAATGGAATTGTCCTTTGAGTTGATACGATGTTAGCCCAAAGCAAAGCTGCCTTTCACTCCTACTGGGCCTCTGTTGGCCTAAGAGCAGCGGTTGCTGAGCCTTGGCAGCACTGCAGCAGCTCTCCATTGTATTTTGGGGGAGGGTCTCGTTCCTCTGGGGCAGCAGTGCCTTTGAAGACTGCCTTTGATGTGGCCCCTCTACTGTGTGTGTTCATAAGGAAGCACAGTTGAGCCCTCAGCTGGCACCCTGAGCAACAGTTCTCATTGTCATGGTTTAACGTCTTTATAAATTTGACTTCTGTTTTGTGTGCTTGAGCTTAAAATCTCAAATTTAATGGTGAGCTTAGCCAGAGAGATTGACAAGCCTACAGATGCAAGCTTTTGGATTTAGCCCAGCACCAAGGCTACCCATTTAATCATTGTTGAACTCATTTGTGCTTTTGTCTGTTGATCTGTGCAGTGAGCTTTTTTCAGAAAGATACTGAATTTCAGGTAAAAGATACACAGAAAGATATACAATTTAAGATAAAACTTATTTTCAATTGTTTTTAGAAAATTAGAAAGCTTTGATTTAAAACATACACTGGTTTTTCCCCATCCGAGTATACAGCATAGCACTTTACACTGACTGGGCTGGGCCT
Source organism: Pachyuromys duprasi (assembly GCA_028658305.1). Lineage (NCBI taxonomy): Eukaryota > Metazoa > Chordata > Mammalia > Rodentia > Muridae > Pachyuromys > Pachyuromys duprasi. The sequence continues at coordinate 66,439,371 of CM053762.1, forward strand.
CATTTACATTGAACACAAAGTGCAGAAAACAGGCCAGGCTATAGAAGTGCACTGGGGAGGCAGAGACAGGCAGGGACTGTGCTGGGTGGTTGCCAACCTAACCTACCTGGGCATTTCCAGGCCAGCAAGAGACTTGTGTTTTAAAGTGAAACAATAGATAGACGAGGCTCAGGAATGACACGAGAGGCTGTCTGCTGACCTCCATAGCTGTGGGCACAACATGCATGTACCTTGACCCTCCCCATTTACCTGCACAGACTTGTATACCCTCAATATACAATAGAGCTGAGGAAGCAGAGGCGCATCACACACACCCACACCCACACACCCACACTCCCCAACCCCCCCCACACCCACACCCACACACCCACACCCACACCCACCCCCACACACACACCACACCCACACCTCCCCTGCAAACTGTCTCACAGCTTACAGTGAAGAGCTGTTCTGGGCTGCTGTGTGTGCGCTGGGCTGCAGCATCTTTCTAGGTTAATGCAGATCTGCAGGACGTGGGGTAGGTGACACAGGTGCTCAAGCATTCTTTCCTCGTTTTGCTGGAAAATGGAACAGGATAATCTCACCTTAATTATCTTCCCACAGATAGAGACACGTGTTTACAGTTTCCAGGCTTTTAGAACTTCTGGGTTGGTTGGCTTTGGTTAATAGTTGTGAGTCAGGTATGCCTACAGTGCCAGCCATGGGGATTTGAGGCAAGGGGATAGTGTTAGCATAGCTTGGTCTAGAAAGACCTTGTCTAAAAAATATTATTATATAGCTATATAACAAAGATGTTACTGAATTACAAATTTCCTAAATAGGGGTGCTATATGTTTCTTAAAGGGATAATTAAGTAAATATAAAATTTCTTATGTTTGAAGAAGAGTACCAATAGTTACATTTTATATTTGTTGAGAGTATAATTAGCTCTGGTTAATGTTAATATCAATAAAAATTAAACTTATGGTGATGTTTCATGTTTTATCTGACAGATATATAAATATATGTAGTTTCAGTTAAGGTATTTGGCTTGCTTGTACTTAAACCTGAAATTAAGAACTGTAGTTGATTTTTATATAATATTTTTGTATAATGATGGTTGGTTTTTCTCTTTCAGAAGCGGTATCTCAGAAACAAGCACTTGGGAGGAAGGCAACAACCAAAGCTTGAGAAAGAACTGGATCTGTGTTCTGTGTGCTGGAGCTCCTTGTTCCTCTTCCTTAGTGACCTTGCTCTCTCTGCCTGTACTTGCTTAACTTTGTTCTGTTGGTTCGCTTGCCCACCCCCAGTTCTTTACAGGAAACACATGAATGTTACCTAGGAGAGTCATGTACTAGCCGGGCGTGATGGTGCATACCTGTAACCCCAGCCATGAGGAGACTGAGGCAAGAAGACCTCAAGTTCAAGTCCAGCATGTGCTACACAGTTAGATGCTTTCTCATGCAAAGAACCCCAAACAGCATCAAGACTCAGAATTTATGAGAAGGGTAGGAAGGGGGTGTAAGGTGCCTTCTACTAAGTCTCTGTCTTCCTGTCTCTCTGTCTCTCTGTGTGTGAGTGTGGTATATTTGCTCCACTGAGTGTGGAAGCTAGAGCCTCGCATGTCTAGGCAAGCGCTCTCTCACACAGTCAGCTCTGGCATCTCTCTCTACTTGAAAGTGTTGAAGAAAATAAAGCTGGTGGTAGCACTAGGAAGGTCTAGTTGGTAGATAGGTGGGCTTTAGCATTGTCTGTACATTTCATACTTTTTTTTTTTTTTTTTTTTTTGGTTTTTTGAGAAAGGGTTTCTCTGTGTAGTCCTCCCTTTGTAGACCAGGCTGGGCTCGAACTCACAGAGCTCCGCCCTGCCTCTGCCTCCTTGAGTACTGGGATCACAGGCATGTGCCACCGGGCCTGCCTGCCAGACATTTGTTGATGAGATACTCCCTGATGTCTGCCACCTTCCCCAATAAATGCTGTTTGGTTCCTTTGCTTCTGGGCTGTGTGCCCTCCCCGCTATGGCTCCAGGAACACACACTGCTTCACTCATCTGTGCTGGGATCATAGAGTATGTCAGGAGCTCCCACCGTGCACCAGGAGGACACTTGGTGCCCCTCCATATGCCCTTCTGGGGCTGTCTGACTGGTCTGTGGCCATCCATAACTTGTTCACTAGAAATAATCTACTATCTTCTTAGGCACAACTTCGGTTTTCAATTTAAAAACTGAAAGCGTGTTTATTCTGGAATAGCACATGGTCGCAGATCATCCTAAACTCAGCCGTGTGCAGACTCGTGAGGCAGCTGCCTTCCTGGCAGCCCAGGTTCTGTTGTGATAGTCCCAGGACTGTGGCCCCCTGAGACAATACCGCCAACTCAATAAGTAAAACACTGATGTCGCTGGGATTTTGTTCACTGTTTTCCTTTTGTATGTTACTGGCGATGGGTGTCAGCTCTTCTGTTAGGCAGGCTTCCTCTCTCTAGAGAGTCGCTTGCATGTTGAAGTGCCTATGCTTACATAACAAGTTTGTTCTGATTTGTCCAGTAAAGTCGCTTGTCTGCACTGGGCCCTCTGTGCTTACTGCTGCCCATTGCCCTCCCTCATCCTTTCACACGTGCTGCAACTCAGCGTGAAAACGCACATGGCAGTGTGATGTGGCAAGATGGCCTCTGCATCCTGAGAAGCCAGGCAGCTCTTGCAGAGTGCTGAGTAGGTGTTCCTACTCAGATTTCATTGCTTGAGAGTCCAAGTGGCCCTGGGTACTTGACTAGAAACCAATTGCATTTCGCACTTGGAGGGTCAGCTTGTTCACACAGGGGTAATTGTTACCTGGGCCCAGGCTCACGGGCAGGCAGCGGTGCACGCCGACGCCTCCTGCTCGCCTTAGTACACAACAGCACTGAGGTTTATTTCTGACCCATTTTAACATGTCAGCGATTTATTTTACTCCACAAGTATTTCCTGAACTCCAGCTGGGGCCTGACATTGTGATAGACACTTGATGGCTGTACAAAGCCATAGGGCCCAGCTCTGGGGCTTCGGCTCCCTGTGGGTGTCCAGTTGGGCTGTAGCACTAAAGCTGAGACTGTGTTGGTCAACAGCTGACTTCCCTGGACAGAGACTGTGAACATCAAGCTTTCAGGGGAACATCCTCCAGGGAACAGAGGGGGCTCATATGCATTGTGCCTCAGGGGGCTGCCGGTCAAGCCAGGGAGGTTGTGGTGGTGACTGCAGGGGCAGAAACGGAGAGAAGTATGCTGTGTGACATTTGACCCAGTTGGTATGAAGGCAAAGATTTGAGCCTGCCACACTCCTTCAACACTCTGGCCAGCTGTTCCTACCACACTGGCAGGACTGGGCTGCTGCAGTCTCCATTGCCAGGATCACCTTGCACACCAGAACATGACTCAGGCACTGAGACCTTGGTGAGAGGCCTGGGGCCTCCTCACTCCCGGGCGGCTCTTCCCAGAGGGGGAGTGCTGTTACCACCACAAAGTTTTAAAACTCTTGTCATCCGCTTGGAGGTGAGGAGCAGTGCTCATGAGTTCCTGTGTTTCCTGGGCTGTTGCTTGACCCTCCCTCCCTTACTATACCTGGTGGCTGCTCAGTGGGACACCATTGTCTACAGGCCAGAAGATCTAAGAGAAAGCAACTTTATTGCATTACAAAACCAACGGAAATGGTCCAGGCCCACTGACAAGCCAGCTCCAAAGCCATGGGCCTTCCACCACACTCAGGAGCGCTGAAGTCCTCATCTGCGTGTGTGCAAGCATGCAGAAACACTGCAGGGCAATTTGAGAACTTTAAAAGCCGTTACCCATCAGGGCAGTTTGATACATACCCTTAGTCCCAGCACTCAGGAGGCAGAGGCAGGAGGATCTGAGTTTGGGGCCAGCCTGATCTACAGACTGAGTTCCAGGACAGCCAGGGCAACAGTGAAACCTTGTCTTAAGAAAACAAAAGCCCAGTTACTCTGTGTAACCAAGCATTGGGGCCAAAAAGACAAGGCGCAGCCCTGGGCAGAGCAGGGGCTCTAGGTAATGCCCTGGAGGGTGAATGACACGTGAATCTTGAAGGACTGTGAAGAACTGCTGAGCGGATGCTGGAGGCCTCTGCTGGCTTAGCCACCTCTCCACCGGACTCCACATACCACTGCTTGGTCCTGAGAGCCTCTGGGCCACACTAGTGTAGTCTCCACCATCCCTGATGCGTGTTTGGGACGGTAGGCTAGAACACACGTGGGCAAGTGCTACGTCCCTACGCTGAGGTTTTAGTCATGAGATGAAATGTGAAGAAACCCCATGTAGGTAAAATGTTAGGAACGCCCAGAGTTGGAACACAGCTTTTCCGTGATGAGCCTGCTAAGGCAGAAGCACAGGCAGATGCTGAACAAGCTAAAGGTGGGAGTGTGTCAGAGCTGACTTCCTAAGGGCCAGAGCAGCATGGCCCACCACCACGTGTGCTGCTCTTAGTGCACGCTGATGTACTTCAGAGGCGTGTGCATTGGTCACATGTTTGAAATACTTGGAACCTGTGGGTGTGAATACCATCAAGATAGAGGTCACCTGTTTCTGTCCTTTTATTGCCATTAAAACATTTACAATTCCATGTGTGCCCACCCCCCCCCCCGCCCGCCCGTTTCTCACGGAAAAATGCTGGCACTGGAGCAAACACCCCTCTCTCACACTTGGGAGGCCAGGTCCCCTGCCACGACCGTGCCTGTGGGGCGCGCACATGCTACCGAGAAGTGGTCCTGATTTCACTGGTCAGTGCTCCAGTAAACGCCAATGGAGGGGATGAACTGAGTGCAGAAAGAAAGTAAAACTTCTCTCCCTCTCCAGGGAAGTTTGCCACACCCAAGCTACTGCGAGCCAGGTTCCCTGTAAGCTGTCTGACAGGAGGAGTCAAAACCCAGCTTAGACTACAGAATGAAATGCAACAGAAATGTTTTCAAAATGTGTAAAATTTTATTTACCTGTCAGGTTGACATTTACAGGAATAGTGGGGAAGGACGCAGAAAATGGGGAGCAGACCAGCTTCCTGGAAGGCAGTTGGCTAATATGTTTTGTTTTTAAATTCTTGGGTCAAGGAGATAGCCTCGTGAGTAAAGGCGCTCGGTTTCCTTCAAGCTTGCCGAAGTGATTTCAGTCTTCAGAACCCATATGGTGGGAGGGGAAAACTGCCCTCATCTCCCTGTGAGTGGGTGCGCGCTCTCTCATTTATGTTAACTTGTAGGACTTTACCCTTAGCTTCCAGGTAGAACTGGGCAGCCCCACAAGGCTGTAATCTAGCAGAAAATGGGTACATGCAGGGCAATATTGCAGTGCCCAAACCGCAGATGGTCAGCACAGTTGTGGATGCTCAAGTTGTATCAATGGAGTGAACCAAGTTTCGTAGGAAGAAGTGACAGCGCTTTGCAGCTGTCCGCTGCTGAGCTCCTTTTCTATTCTTTAATAGAACATACAACATGCGGTTTGGTGCAGTATGAAAATGATTGCGCTTATGTGCACAGAGTTCCTACCAGAGGCACACCATTTCATTCTGTGACACTTCAGTTAAGTAAAAGGAGAGTGTTGACCAGTAATCCCCCAACTGCAGTAAGAACTGGAGGGCTGGCCAAAGGTGGGAGCCATGACAAATAAAAAACGATGCCAAAGTCAACCTTTCCTCAAGGTTGGGATCGGTAAAAGCTGCGAAGTAGCCGACAGGCACTGTGACCGTCGCCCCACCCAGAAAGGTCTGCGGTGCTGAGGTTGCGGGTCGCGCGAGGGGCGCTCGGCGGTGGGAGCCCCAGGACTCCGGGCTGGCGGGGCAGAGGGCGGGGCGGGGTGGGGCGGGGCGAAGGACAGGGCGGGACCGGCGCACCCCCAGCGGGAGAGCGAGCGGGTCCAGGCCCTGCGACCGCCGCACCTACCTGCCGCGCGGAACTGAGCGCCGCCCGCTTTGTTCGCTTTGTCTGCGTGCACCTGAGCGGCCTGCCAGGAAGGTCGCCAACCCGGACAGCGCATTCGGCGCCGCACCAGGTAAGGGGTGCTGGCTCGGGGGTGGGGGGTGGGGGGAGGACTGTGTTTGGAGAAACCCGAGCTGTCTGGCGCGGTCCCGGCGACCTCTTCCCTGGGGGCCGCGAAAGCGGGAGTAGTTTTCAATAAAGGCTTTGGGAATGTGTGTCCCACTCTGCGTCACAGTACGGAGGTGCTGCAGCGTTTCCACGAGGTTTTCCAGGCAGCCTCGTCTTTTCAGAGAAGTTGCTTCAGGCAGAACTTGTGGGAAGCTTGCTGCCCTGGAAGCAGGGAAGGGCGAAGGATTACGCTTTCCGCACACTACACACAGGTGCTTGTGGGAGAGACTTGTCTTCCAGCTGCCCTCACCTGGGTCTGCCTGACTCCTGCCCTTCTAAAGCAGCTTACCAGGGACCAGACCCTTGGCTGGCTGAAACACTTTTAGTGGGAGGGCCTCAGCACATTGAAAACCGGTGATTTAAAGGTCTGAGCACCACACAGAAGAAAAGGGACAGTGGTACTTCCCCTACCTTTGCTTGCCGCACCGCCTAGGTCAGCCTGGACTTCTCAGTCTGGACTGCGCAGTAAGGAGAGTTAACAATTATAAGCAGTATGACATCCCACTATAAACTCCCGTGATTACATAAACCTGAGACCCTTCTGAATGCTTGTAGATTCTGTCCTAACACCTCATGGTCTGTTTTGCTCAGAAATGTTCTTATTGAGAAAGAAAGGTCAACGGAGAGTCAGAGAGGTGGTCATCCAGCTCACAGCTTCCTTCTGGGGGCGAAGAACCTCCCAGACTAGAGTCTCAGGCAAATCCCAGGGACACAGAGGATTCTTCCTCCACCATCCCAGTGTGCCTTAAAATCCACCGAGAAAGGACTTCTCACCAATTCCGGTTTGGGTCTACCACCCAGGGTTAAAGGCAAACCATTCCACCCTAGTCCTGCTTTCAGCATGCTTTGGAACCTGCCAGCCAGAGATGCATGTTTCCATGGTTGGTTGAATGGATGGAAAAACTTGAGAGCCAGTTTTATAGTTTTAAGTTTACAGCAAGACTGAGCAGAGGTACAAAGACTTTGCATGTGCCGCCTGCTACAATGGGCCATTTGTCACCAGTGCTGAGGCCCCCCTCTCCAGAGCCCAGGATTCACACTGGGTGTAGCACTTTCTATTTGTTTACACAAATGTTTGCTACTGTTGCCTTTTCATGTCACGCCTCCTCTAGCCCCCTGTTGATCATTGGTCTGCATAGTTTATCCTCTTCCAGGTGTCATACGGTTGAGTCAGACAGTGAATGACTTTTCAGGTGGGCTTCTCCCTTTACTAATGCATGCTGAAGCTTCCACTCCTGCTTTTTGAAAGAACTTCCTGAGAAGGGCATCCTTAGTTGGTAGCTATAATGTGGGGCTGAGCACCTGGTTGAAGTGAAAGGTCTTTGTCAGCTGTGCATGTCCTGCAGCTGTGGAGCATTTCCATTGTCTAACCCTGGAAGTCCTGGGCACAGGACAGATGCTTACCCTTTGCCCTTGGAAAAAGGAAAAGTGCTCTTTTTGTGCTATGGGAGTGACAACAGTCTCATGAAATGCCTCAGAGCAGTGGGTTGCAAACTTTCATACTATACACCATGGCAAATTAAAAAAAAAAAAAGGTTATAATTGGGAGATGCAAACCAAAGCCAACTCATCCAGAGAGTATACCGGGACATGCCAAAGCCTGACTCCTCCAGACTCCGACTTGGCAGCTTCCAGAATGAAGTCTCAACCCAGCAACTTCCCTAGATGTAATCACCCTGGTCTAAGTGTTCCACACTGTCCAGTGCCCTGACCACGTACAGCTGGAGAGCTACACACAGCTGGCAGGGACCTGCAGGAGGGCCAGGAGAGGTCCCAGGAGACCCTACGACCCTCCTGGATGAACACCAACAGGCTAGGTCTTGAGTGTGTGTTGTAGGCAGTTGAAGCATCTCTGATGAAGCAGGTGTGTGCGAAGGTCGGTGTTAGAATGCCTGTTGTGTCACCTACACAAGGCCACAGGAGGGTTCAGTGTGTCCTGGCGACTGGGACCCTGCTTCTGGAACAGCTGAATACATTCGAAGTCTGCCTCAGTTGGCCTCTTCAACTTTGTACGGCCTAGCCACAGCCTTGTTCCATCTTGTGTGGTCCACTCTCCAACTTTCTTAAGCAACAGTTGTCACCCACAGTCCTCCTCTTCTGGTGTTAGTAATGGCAAGATGCTCTTTAACCAGGCTCCCCTCATCTGTAATTAGGAAGGGTTGTCTTTGCCCAGGGGGCCTTTGCACTGGGGTTTTGTGGCATTCAGCCAACCTCCGAAGGGGAAGAGGTGGCTACTGTCACCTCCATCATAGAAGAGCTGAGAGGCTGAAGTGAAGGAATTTACCAGAAAGCCTCATGCTGGGTCTCTTGTTGGCTTGCTCCTGCTCCACTGAACTATTGCACCCACATTGACAAGGCTAAGGACCTGGGCTGGACGCCAGGCATGCCGTTTGCTAGCTCTGTGGCCTTAGGTGCTACCTTTTCAATTCTGTTTCCTCCTCTGTGAAGATGGATATGCTAATACCAACCCTACGGGACTGAATGTTACTGAATGAAATTGGTGAGCTTAGTGTAAAGATCTTTTAGCGAAAGGCAGAAAACGAACTTCTTCCTCTCAACAAGGCTTTTCTTGTGTTGACCCTAACTAACCCTTCTACCGAAGAAAGAGCCGAGACACTTTCTCGGCTTGCTGCTTGCAGAGACCCCACCTGCTGGAAGCAGAGCTGGGCTGGAATCCATCCCCTGAATTAATATCCTGTGTCGTCCCTCCTGTCCACACTCCCCAGGGTTCACAGCTCTTCATCACAGAAAGTCTGATTCCTGGACAGTGCCGAGCAGACTCAAATGTGGTCACCCAAAGGTCTTAGCAGGTGTGGAGCGACAGGAGCCTCTGTGAGCCCCAGTCTTCGGGGAACTGCACAGAGAGACACATGTTGTCATCCCTTCGTGCTGACTTCCAAGTTCTGTAGGTTTGCTGGCTCTCCTTGAGGGCGTGGCCTTTCCTAGGAAGCCTTGGCCTCCTTTCCCTGGCCAGGTGTGTCTGTCGGTGCAGGGGCTGAAGCAGGGGGATCATTTGAGTCTAGCAGTTCCTGCCCAGCTTAAGCAACATAGCAATACCCTAAGACAGACAGGTGAAGAGAGGGGGAGAAGGGGGAAAGCAAAGGGCTCTCTTTGGCACATCAAACTAGGAAAAGAGGTTGTCCCTTATCTTGAGTCTCTGGGCCTGAGCAGGATATTACATGTGAAAGACAAGGAAGACGATTGTTACAGTACAGGCAGCAAGGAGCCTCGGGCTGGCCTAGAGACGACCTCTGATTTCAGTCTTCCTGTTCACGCACTGGCTGTTACAAGGGACTTGGGTTTCCATCTTGCAGATTGGGAAAGGCTTACAAGGGCCACTCTAATATTTGTGGAAGGAGTTTATTTTCGAATAAGGTAGAAGTGGGCCCCCTTTTCCTGCGCTCTCCATATCTGATGGTGGGGGGAAGATAGGCAGTGCCCCGCAAAGCTGCCTTCAGCGACATTCTTTAAAAAGCACCCCCCCCCCAACACACACACACACCCTGCCCCGTTGGCTTTTGTTCCTGGCTGTGTTTGGGAAATGTGATTCTTAGTCTATGGACAGTGGAATGATTTAGCAACAGACCTGGTACAGGTGCTGCAGAGGAGTAGCAGTCAGGTGGGAAGTCCCTCTGTGAGCCACCTGGAAGCCTGGAATAGCCTGTGTGAGCATAGGTGACGGAACAAGAGAAAGACGGCAGTGAGCACGGCGTGCTGTAATGGAACGGGCTTGGCAAGGCAGGCCTGCCTGCTTGCAGGCCATTGACAGGAAGGCAGAGGGCCCTGGAGATCTCACCGTGAGCTCCAGTATAGGAACTGAAGAAAGGTGCTAGCGGGAAAAAGCCACCAGGCGACTGGATTCAGGGTGTCAAGTGTGTAATTACGATTCTCTTCTCTGTTCCTCCCCATAGTTCATAGCCTTTTTCTGGGTCCCCAACTTCTGCCACCATGCCCTTATTGGGCCTCCTGTGCCGATCTGTTTCCCTTGCTCAGCCTTCTCCTCAAGTCTTCCCAGAATCGCAAGGGCTGGAGGCGGATCTGGCCCCACTGCCTACCTGTGTGATGTGGCGGTGTCTATATGGGATGATCTGCCCTTACTGGGTGGCTAGGGGCATTAGGAGAGAAGACGCCAATATCTGGAGCCTGGTGGCAGCCTGTGAGGAATGTGTACTGGCTGATAGTAGCTCCTTATTTAAAAAAAAATTCTCTAGGCAAAATGTGGTGATGTGCATTGTAGCTGCTCAGGCTGAAGCACACATGGGCCCAGGAGTTCAAGGGCAGCTGGGGCAATACAATTGGATCCCATTCATTTTTTTTTTCTTGACATGGAGCAGTTGTTTGATGTTGAATTAATATCTTAAGAATGTTTTGGTATGTGATGAGATGAGAATAAATGTAATATTTATGAAAAATCAATGGGAAGAGTCTGGAGTGCTCAGAACACCTTGCTGAGTGGTAGCCACAGGCCCTCCTTCTATGGCGGTAGAGAAACGTTCACTGAGTGTGTGAGCACAAAGCTGTCCCCAGAAGGCGCCTCCTCTGCAGGTGGCAATGGTGCTCTGTTCCCCACTGAGCATGTGACTGGCATCCCCAGAAACCGAGACACCATCAAGACTTAAGCATTTGGCCCTGGCATATCACAGGCCAGTTTTGTTGTGGGCTGTGAGAAAACAGGGGGAAGGTGTGAGAGATGCTTCAGGGATTAGCAAGCGAGCATCATGTGACCAGCGTCTGGGGGAGCCGTTTTCCATGCAGTTCCATTGCAGAATGCCAACATAAATCTTGCTTTAATGAGCAGAGAGGTGGGGTTCTGAAGACGCCCCGCTGGGCAAGCAGAGGCACATACTAGGACAAGGTTAGTCCTGCAGTGTGTCTGTGTTCCCTGGTGTCCCCGTCCTCACAGCCAGCTGGGAATGTGGTGTGCAGCTCGAGCCTCTGGCTTTTGCACACGTGCCTTCCAGGGTCCGAGTCTGGAAACCAGGAAATTGCTTTGAAGCTAAGGAGTAAGACAGACAGCATTGTGAAGTGAGTCCCACACTGTCTATCATCCCACTGCCTCCTGTGCCTGATTTGCCCACTGGCAGGTGGGGGCTTGTCCCACATCCAGTCTAGGGCATAAGGGAAAGTATGTGCCAAGAACAGGCATCCGGGACTATGCCCCCTCCCAGACCAAGCGCCTCCCTTTGATGGCATCTGGGGGTCTCCTGCTGCTTTGGTTCTGGCAACTCTGAGTGTGCAGGCTTTTGTCAACTTGACACAGCCAGAGTCATGTGGGAAGGAGTAGCCTCAGTTGACAAAATGTCTGCATCATATTGGCCTGTGGGCAAGTGCTTGGGGGCATTTAACTGATTAATGGTCAATGTAGGAGGCCCATCCCACTGTGGGTGGTGGCATCCCTAGGCAGGTGGCCCTGCCTGGGTTGTACATAAAAGGAGGCTAAGCAAGCCAGTGGGCACCTTTGGTTCCTGCCTCCTTCCTGCTGGCTTCCCCCAGTGACAGACTCCAGTTAAGCCCTTTCTTCCCCAAGCTGCTCTTGGTCACAGTGTTTTACCTTCAGCAACAGAAAGCAGACTAGCACATTTCCACTCTTCTTTGGACACGACCTCAGTAACTGGAGAAAGGTTTCCTGACTTGCTGGAGGATTCAGAAAATGATGGTGTTCGATTCTAGCCTTTGCTTTGTTCACTTCTGGAGGAAGAAGTTGCTTTTAAAGGGATCCGATGGCCTACTGGGACCCTACAGGGCAGAGACTGGGGAATCTTCGGGCAGGAAATCTCTCCGAAAAGCTGTAGAGGACTTTGGCTTCCTTAGAGGCAGGAATGCTATCCAGAAATGCATCAGATGGCTAATTAAAATTAGAGTATTTGGGGAAAGCCTTCATGGTTTGGGGGGCTTGTCTTCTCCAGGCTGAGGTGACCATGCCTCGGGTGTGCTGTTCCTGGGCTGTCTGGAGAGGCGTGCTGCAGCTGGTCACAGAACTGCGCCGACACCCACTTTCTTTTCCCATAGGTCTAACATCATGCCTCTGTTTCTGCTTCTGCCAGCCATCTGCATTCTCCTGTTCTCCAGAGGTAAGGTGTCTTTCAGTGGGCTGTAAATTCTGAGGGTTTGGCCTGTCTCTAACATCCTGTGTGTGTGTGTGGAGAGGAGCTGTGCCCTCACCTGTGTAAGTGCTGAAGCCTGAGGCAGCTGTCAGGGGTCTTCCGCTGTCACCCTCCACTTTAGTTTTTGGGGTGAGGTCTTCTGAACCCCAGCTCACCCTCTCAGCTGGGCGGGCTGGGCAGTGACCCCCAGGATTGTCCTGTCTGCAGCAGCAGGGCCGAGGTCTCGGGCGTTCACCGCTGCTCCAGCTTTGGTGTGGGTGCGGGGACGTGAGCTCAGGTCCTCACACTGGCACACGCCACCCACGGGGCCACCTCCCAGGTCTGGCCCCTGACTTTGGCTTTTATAGTCCCTCGATTCTCCATCTCATGGCGGCCTCCATTGCTGAGGCCCCAGCACCTTCTACTTGCATTTCTGCAGCAGTCTCTGAGAGTTGGCAGGCCTCGATGTCTCCAGTGCAGTGAAGCAAGCCAGTCCTGAACCTGCTACACCATAGCTTGGGACTGTGGAGCTCCGTGCTTCACCAGCATAGCAGTGGGAAACAGGGAGGGTCGGCTGACTCGCTGAGGAAGGGAGAGCAGAGCGGGGAGTGTCCACTGCAGCCTGGAGTGTGGAGAGGAGCTGGGAAGGCAGAGGGCCCAGCCCAGCAGGTGCCACGTGAACAGGCTGACCAGCAGCTTCTGCCCAGTGTGCTCTGTGACTGCCTGCCTTGTGATGAGTTTCCTCCTGGCACCTGGCTCTCCACTGTGTCCCACCCCAGCAGCTCCTCATTGCCCTGTGTGCTCGCCTGCCCCCAGCCTTCCTCCTCTGTGTGTATTACAACTTGTGTTACATTGACCCAGCAGCTCCATGTGGACTTCTGCAACTAGATGCCCCTGCTTTGAACTTACAAGGAGGAGCTAGCTATTCAAAATAGCTCCCTGGGTGCCCTCCTTCTTGTTTTCAGGTCAGGTCACCACTCAGCAATCCTGGGGCCCCTCTGGCATGTTGCCCTACCTTCAAAGTTCATTTCTTATTTTTATTTAAATTTGGGGTGCTGGAAATTGACCTTGCAACCTTGTGGCTAGCACCCAAGAGTTATACCACTAAGCTCTACCCTCAACTCCAAAGTCTTTTTTGTTGTTGTTGTTGTTCTTCCAGAACTGAGGATGGAACACAGGGCCTTGGGCTTGCTAGGCAAGTGCTCTACCACTGAGCTAAATCTCCAACCCAGCTCCAAAGTCTTTAAAAATTATCCCTAAAACTGCTCATGTAACATAATTTAACTGAATATGAAAAAGTACAAAAACTGAGGTGCTGCCCTCAGACAGTTTAGCTCTTGATCATATTATGCTTACAAACTGTATTGGTAAATATATCAGTGCTTTCTCGCATATTCCTGTCTGTCTGTTACCTATCTGTGGCCCTTCTCTAACACAAAGAATGTTGAAGGAGAGGGTCTTAGCCACATTTTCCTCCCTTTACCACATTTTCCCTTCTGATTTACTTTCAGTTACAATACTACTAAATGGTGTCAAACCATTTTTATGATTCTTTATTCACTTGGCCAAATTGTTTTCTGGAAAGCTGCTATCACTTTATAGTATCCCCATTGCGGAGAAGTTTCCCAGTTGAATCCTTCCTCAGTTATATTTTCGTTTTAAATGTAGTCACCTAAGTTTGCACATTTAAGCATTCTGGTGCCCCTTTGAACGTTCACCCTGGCACTTTTCTGTGGATTTGTCTCTTCTGTGAGTTTTAAGCTTTACGATGGTGATGTTTTACCCGGCAGCAGATTGAGGACCTTGCAGGAATGCACCTGGATACACACAGCAAAGAGCCATACCCAAGGGGACACAGTTGTGATCAAGGACAGAAACCCTCAGGAACAGTCTTTCCATAGCCATCTGGTGTTAGGGCAAACACTCCTGCCCCCACAAGACACTCAAATATAAATAACAAAGTTACTTCATAGATGTGGAAAGATTGTTAAACGCTACCGTGTGATACTTAGGGGTGTGAGCTGAGTATTAACCCCAGAGCATCACACTTGGTCACTGTGCTCTGCCACCGAGCCACACCCCAGCCTTGTACTTCTCTACGTTTCTGCCTTCTGCTTTGCTTCCTGTTCACTTAGGTCACCTAGTGGAGAGGTGAATACTCTTCCAACCCTACCGTGTCATGATCGCTTCCATCTTTTCTCTCCCAGTGTCCCCATCCATCTCTCTTCAGGAAGTACATGTGAGCAGGGAGACTGTCGGGAAGATTGCAGTGGCCAGCAAATGTAAGTCCAGTTTGCCTCCTTCTCTACAGGGCTACTCAGTGCCCCGTGGACCAGGGAAGCTATGCTCACCTTGAGAGGTTCCGCTGCAGTCCTGACTTCCTCTCACAGCATGGCCAGTCATTTCCCCCCTTCAGTCCTTTTTGTGACTCCCACAGAGTGACTCTCCTTAATTAAAACAGTGATAATTACAAGCAGCAACAACAAAAACAACCTCTTGTTACCAAACTTTAAGTTAAGTTTTATTGCACTTATTTGTTTATTCACTATTTTGTATGTGTGTGCACACTTAGGTGTGTGGGTGAGTTTATGTGGCATGATATGCCTGTGGAAGCTGGGGGATGCTATAGGAACTTGTTCTCTTGCTACCTACATATGCCCACACTTACACCAGCAGACCCCCCCCCCCCCACAGACACACAGCACACAGAAGTACAAAGCTCTTTAGGATTGGAGTTGAGAGCTAGGTGACAACAATGAAAGTGGAGACTTCCTCTCTGAGGTGAAGAAAACGTTCCACCATTGAGCATGGTGGTGAAGGACTCCCTCCGTACACTGCTAAACACATTAATTATGTGCTATAAATGGTGAATCGTATGGTATAGGAAGTCTCCAGATATAGGAAGTCTCCAGAGGACAAACAAGTAAAATAGTTGGGGAGCCAGAAGGACTCAACAGATGGGTGTACAGAATACATTTGTGCCGGCTAGTTTTACGTCAGCTTGACATGGGCTGGAGTCATCTGGTTGGGGGAGGGGGCCCAGCTGAGGAAAGGCCTCCATAGGCCCTGGCTGTAGACAGGCCTTCAGCATCTTCCTCCTTAGTGATGTGAAAGGGTCCCGCCCACTGTGGGGGCCCACCTCTGGGCTGTGGTCCTGTGTTGTCTAAGAAGCAGGCTGAGCAGGCCATGATGAGCAAGCCAGTGAGCAGCACCCCCATGGCCTCTGCCTCAGCTCCTGCTCCAGGGTCCTGCCCGACTTGAGTCCCTGTCCCAGCTACCTTCAGTGATGAGTGATCTGGAAGTGTCAGCCAGATAAACCCTCTCCTCCTGGCGATGCTTGTGGTACGGTGCGTTGTCACAGCAGGAAAAGCCCAACAAAGGCACACGCCAAGGAAGGCACAGTCATTGCCGCTGCTGGAACCACTGGGCCGCTCACCTTCACGTGTTAGGGCACACAGCTAAGACAGTGACCCTCAAAGGCTAGGACCATGACCCAGCCAGAAGCCCCTCTTCAGTGGACTCATGTAGTATGTCTGAAAAAGTGCTCCCAAGCAGGCCCTCATCAAAGTCTACACGGTGGAAGCACCAAATCTAACCCTGCATCTGCTCCTGTCTCCAGTGATGTGGTGCTCTGCAGCAGCTGACATCCTGTTTCTGTTGGACGGCTCTCACAGCATCGGGAGAGGGAGCTTCGAGAGATCCAAGCACTTTGCCACTGCTGTCTGCGATGCTCTGGACATCAGCCGTGGCAGGGTGAGTTAGACTAGTCTCCGCTGGCGTCCCAGGTTTCAAGTGACAGGATCTCCACTTTAAGAGGAAGAAAGACTCAGCTGGCTGTGGGATGTCGGGACTAAGCCGCAAGCCAAAATGTGGTGGGATTGACAGTAGAACCTCGGGGGTCGGCCAGGGCAGTTACACGCTCCCTTCTTCCCACTTGGTTTTGCTTGCTCTGGTTGGCTAGCTTCCTTCCAGCACACAGCGAAGTCTTTCTGCACTGTCCTTCCTGCTAGTTCCCCCACTGTGTGTGTGTGCGCGTGTGCGTGTGTGTGTGTGTGTGTGTGCGTGTGTGTGTGTGTGTGTGTGTACGCACGCTGTGTGTGCAGAGGTTGGGAGAATACACTTCTCTCCTTGTGGAGCTGGCAGAACTCCTAGGAGGGCACGAAATCAGCAGCCACGAAGAAGTCCTGCCCAGTCACAATACTGGAGAAGACCCCTCATCCAGGTTCAGGCTGGCTGGGAAGGGATGGCTCTAGTTTCCAGCTGCAAAGTGAGCCTAAGTCCTCACGGAAGCTCTGTGGGTGGTCTGTTGTTGAGGTGGATTTGAGGCTATGGAAGTCTTCCCTCTCAACAACTAAAACTTCATCCCTGGCTCCTTGGAAACCAGAATGCACACTGAGCAGACCTGAATCTTAGTGTGGTTCACGGGTCCGTCCTCTCTGCTCACTTGAAAAGATCTTGTTTGAGAGAATTCAGAGAATACCTTCACATCTTGTCCTTCTGGCCTCACAAATGGCAGAGTAGGGTAACTGTGGCTCTTGTTCCTAAAAGGAACAGTTTTAAATACCCCAATAGCACAACGAGTAAAGAACACAGCCCTCAGACAGAGAGCCACAGATGGCCCTCGGCTACCCTGACTCTGAGGCCGACCTCAACACCGTCTCCAGCTGCACAGAAAGGCTGGAGACTCTGCGACGCGCTCCGTGGGCATGGTTCGTGCACTTGGAACATAGGGCTGCCAAGTGCTTCCCTTCCACAATGCACCCCAACTTATCTGACATAGTAACAGGCTTGGATCCTCCAATCCAACAGCCCACCCCTAAATATCCCCACCCGTGCAGTTATTGCTCACAGGGCTACTTGTCAGCAAATAACATGTCAGGCAATCTGGACGCGTCTGTGTGTGTGTACTTTCTGGATTTTCAACCATGTAAACCCACCCAAAAATGAAATAGAAGAGGAAGCCATAATTGCTTGAATTAGAGAGCAGTCACAGGCTGAGAAAGGAAGTGGCTCCCCAAGGTAACCTCCCTGGCTTAATCCTGTAACAGCTGGAGGATTTAGGAACAAGCAAGCCTTGTCATGAGGGCCAGGATGTCTGGAGAAAGGATATCATTTGCACTCAAGTGTGAGCTCACTGCCCTGGAGTGCAGGTGGTCAGGCCTGGCCCCCGACACTCTCACGATGCCACTCATTCAGTCCAGACAGGGTTAGCCCAGAGGTTCTGAGCATGGAGTCACAGGTGCCACACAGGGACCTGCTGGGTCTCCCCTTTCCTGCAGACAAAGCCCTGCTTTAAGAGCAAACACCCCCATAGCCATTCCTGGAAGAAGAGGTACAAGGACCAAGCACACTGACCTTGGTGTTAGTCTAGCATGTCCTGGGGACCCTGAGGGTGGCAACTGGGGAGAGACAAGAAACACGACATGAATTACAGTCTTGAGCTGGTTTCTACATTTACTGCATGTGTGTGCACGCTTGCGTGTGTGGCCAGAGGGCAGCTCCTGGAGCCAGTTTTCTCCTTCCACCCTGTGGCTCCAGGTCGTCAGGCTCATCAGCAAGCACCTTTACCCAGCTCACTGGTCCTGACATGCACATCCTCAACCCCATGCTCTGCAGAAGAGGAGTGAAGTGATGGCTGAGCATCACAGAGACTCTCAGACAGGGCTGGGGCTCGTGATTTGCCTGCTGCCCTGTCTGTCTGTCCTGGTGGCTGGCCTCTGGGCTAGGATGCTCTAACGGCACAGACACCCTACCCTGCTATCACGCCAGCAGCATGGCTGTCTGTGGCAGTGGAGGGTGGGGGACATGAACGGCCTGGAGGACAGTAAGAACTACAGGCCAGCCAACCTCCCGGCTGACGCTGCCAGGAGCCCATCACTGCAGCTTCAGGGTGTGTGTGTATTGATTACTTTTGTGTCACTGTGACCAGCAGACAGGAAAGTTTGCTGTGGCCCGTGGTTTCATGGAGATTTTAGCCCATCACAGGGGAAGGCCTGGCTGTGAAAGGGACCTCTCTGGCAGTGAGGGTGTGAGGCAGCGTGGCTGTCTCCATGGTGCAGACTCTGGAGGAGAGAGAGTAGGCTGCAGCCAGGGTAGAGCCTGACTGCATGACCCACTTCCCCCAGCCAGACCCCCCTCTGGGAGCCAGACCCCCCTCTGGGAGCCAGACCTCTGCAGCCTTTAGAACAGCACCACAGGCTGAGCACTGAGCATGCATAACATGAACCTGAAAACACACTCGGGTTCAAACCACAATGAAAAAAAAACGTAAGGAATTTTAGGGTGGCTCTCGTACCAGAGAGCCAGGGTGACAGGTACCTGGAAAGCTCCTGTGTGACGGACCCATTTGTGTGAGCGTTTGAGAGTGTGAGCATGTGAGCATGAATTCTGACTGCTTGGGGAGAGCGACTTGGGTTTAACCCAAGAACAACCCAAGAGCAGGGGCCGGGGAAGGCGGGGCAGGTGATAAAGCAGGCAGCAGCGCTTGCCCTCCATGAGAGGAGGACGTGAGTTCTGCTCCCCAATCCCACATGAAAAGCCACTCGCTGCGCTACACACTTGTAATCCCAGGTGCCCCCAGGGCTGATGACCAGCCACACTAGCCTGGTTAGTGAGCCCAGGCCCCAATAAGACCCTTTTGCAAAACACAGAGAAACAACAGCCAACGTTGACCCCCAGCCTCTTCATGCTTCCGCACAAACACACAAGCACACACATACACACAAAAGCCTTGAGCACCACAGAAAATGCTGTCCACTGGGGTGAGTCAGACTCACACAGACCACAGGCGCTCGGCAGAAAGGCTTCCCCTGGGGCCTTACACTGGAGGAGGGGAGACATTTCCAAGGAACTTTAAGTTGAGAGCCTATGCCTGGCCTACTGCTGAGAGTTGAAGTGTTTAATGTCTTCCCAACACTTACAAACCAAGACACCCACTTCCTGCTTCAACAGCCCTGTGACCGGGCTGAGAAACCTAGGTAGGTTTACCTCTGTGCACAGTAAACTGAAGATAAAGGGAAGCAATTTTGCTCTCAAACCTCCAATTAAGTGAAATGCCTTAACTGCTAACTGGGGCTGTTTCCCATGTGCTTTTATCTGAAGCTGTGTCCTTCCTGGCTAGCCTGAGTGAGGGGACCCAGATGCCGGGCTGCAGGAAGTTCCTCCTACCTGTGTGACTAAATAGTTCTTTATGTGGTTTAGTAAAAAGGAGAGAGACAGAGAGGAAAATCTACACCCCCACATTTCCCATTCTCCAGATATCCAACCAGCACCCACCCAGCCCCCCTCCCCACCAGTATGATTGAGCACCAGTCCCCCACCTGTTGTAGTAGGCCCGCCTGGCCTCGAAGGCCCACTCTGCCAATGAGGCAACATAAAGATGTGCTTCCATTTTCTCCAGAAAAGTTAGCACAGTCTATACCTTTCTCCCCCACCCCCTGTCTTTTTTATCATATTATCTTGGAAATCTCATCATCTCTCTGTGTGTATATAGCTATTACAGATAAGCAACCTACCTTGAGGGTTTACCAGGACTAATTAGCCAGTCCCTATTGATGGACTGTTGCTATTATAAATACACTGATCTTATGAACGCCTCATTTCACGTGCGTGGAAGAATGTAGGATAATCTCCAACAGCCTACACATTTTAGCTGTTAGTACAGTCTGGCACATTGCCCTCCGTAGAGGCGATTTCATTTTACCTTCCTACCCACAATGGCTGCCGACACGCCATCTTTTTTTGTGTTGTTTTGTTTTTTAAACCAAGCTGATGGGAAAATGGTATTGTTTTCCCAGGGACAAATGTCCTGCCATTAAGAAACCATTTGTTTTTCCCTTTTTTGATCTTTGTTCGTGTCTTTAGCTTGTTTTCTGCTGGATTGTTGCTCTTTTACACACGGAAAAACTAACCCTGGCCTCCATGAGCTGGGAATTCTCTTTCTGTTTTGTCTTTACCTGTGACTGTGTGCAAGTTTGTTCCAAGTGCTCAGATTTATGAGACTTTACAATCTTTTAAAAGGTGAAAGATTGGGTTTGGTTCCCGGCAAATAAGGGGATTCTCCCGAGTCACCCCGGAAGCGTGAATGCATTGCAGTGTCTCATCTGTGGCGGCTCCTTTCCATCTGTCCCCGGACCCGTGCTGAGCAGACGGTCTTCTCCACGGCTTCCTTTCCTTGCTCAACATGGGCAAGCGAGTCTTGCACAGAGTCATCAGTACACAGTAGTGTTGTCTTCAGTCACGTGGGCAGTGACTGGATCAGATGATGTCATACATGGGTCTGCACACAGCAGCACACGAGCTGGAAAGCCTTTGGCAGATGTGAGCAGGACTTTGCCACAGCAGGGATAGCCGCCAGATGGGTGCTGGCCGTAGGGGCAATTACTCTGTCACAGCAGAGTACAGGCATATTTGGCCATGTCCTCCCAGATTCTCCAGTGGGACTGCAGAACCATGTTTCTAGGGAGACTGGCCAGAGCTCCCCCACAGGATTTCTTGAGTGGCCAGGAGTCTTTCTTCTTTGGAATGTCCATGATTTGAAACCTCTGTGGCCTCTGGCCCTGTCTCCTACAGGTCAGAGTGGGAGCCATGCAGTTTGGTTCCACTCCTCATCTGGAATTCCCCCTGGACTCCTTTGCAACCCGACAGGAAGTGAAGGCAAACATCAAGAGGATAACGTTCAAGTACGTATGATGAGATGGTGCGGGTGCTTGCTTCATCCTTCCCTCCCTCCCTCCCTCCGTCCTTCCTGTTTTTGAAACAGGGTCTCACTCTGGCTGGTCCAGAACTCCTTAATCCACAGTGATCTGCCTGCCTCTACCTCCCCGAGCGCTGGGACTAAAGGCCTGTGCCAGCACACTTAGTGAAGCTAGCCACACTTAAAACTGCTGCCTTGAAGGGTTTGCTCCCCCTCACCTCAGGCCTCAGCTGTACATAATGGACAATTCTCAAGGCTGCCCCTAATTATTACAATGTGACATCCGGGTGGTAATTTAAAACACCAGTTAAAAATTTGCTATTATTATATGTAGTTGTCAGTTACCAGGAAGAGAGAGCTCAGGGAGGTCCTGGGGGATGAAGCACATGAGGTCCCGCCTCAGCTGCCCACGGAGACCTCTCAGCTGGGGATCTTCTCCATGCTTCTCCAAGTTCTTACATTCTGAAAAGAGTACGTGCCCTTCTGTCACTAAGAATGCTCTAAGACTGCAGATAGCTGTCAATGCGCTCACCTGCACTCACAATGCACAAATGTATACGTGTGACAGGGTCATGACTTAGATTATAAATCAGCTCATATGAAATGTTGCTCATACGTATATTAGGCATACATAATCTGTATGTGACTGCTCTGTATACATACATACATGTGTAGTTTAGGTACACACACACCGTTCACACTGTTTCCACCAGCCCTTGTAGAAGAATGAGTTTGACTTACTCAACTCTGAGCTCTGGGTTTGCTCTGGTCTCTACTGTCCCTGTCCTGGAGTCCATCAATGTCCTGCTGAGGTCTCTTGTCCCAGCCACTCAGAGCCATCAATTTCAGTTGCAAAGGTCCTGAGCCCTGAGGTCCCTTTTCCAGCCAAAGACCTCTGTCAGCTCGCCTGTGCTGTCCAGCACCCAAGGTCCACACAGGGCAGAGCAGAGTCTTGGCGGCTTCTGCAGCCCTCAGGGGCTTTATCCTAGATGGTTCATCCCAGCCCTTTCTCTGCCCTGGGCTCCCCAGTGTCCTCTGAAGAGCTGTGTTTGAAGGGACCAGTATTGACCCAGGACACCCCAATACCTAGTTCTCAGCAGAGATTTATTTGCCCCAGAGGGACAGAGGGCAGGGATAAGAGACAGAGACAGGAGCTAGAGGACAAAGGGGAGGGGGCAGAGTCTTTGTTCTGGAGCACAAAGGACCGCCTCTGGATGGGGAGAGGTAGATATAGCCCAAGGGAAATGGTGGTTTATAAAGGTAAAGGGGAACCCCGTGTTAGGACGAGGTGTTTAATTTTGATTAATGGATGGATAATTTGCAAAACTCAACCAGTTGAGTTAATTAGGTTAATTAGGTGAGCCAACGGGGGGGTTTTGACTGCTGCAATTGAATACTTTGTTACCTATATCTTTGTAGTCAGCCTTAAAGGAGGAAGTGGCCAAATAAGGGAATAGAGCTTAGAAGCTAGCTTTTTTAATGTAATGTAATGGGTCTCACTAAGGAAGAGGAGATGGAGGAAAGACAAGGCCTGCCTGTGCTTGCCACACGTGGGCCGGCCATGCCCCTTCAGGGCTGTGCAGGGTGACCTCTCTTGTTTCTCAAGGGGCATGTGCCCTTGGAGCCTCCAGAAATCAGTTCCTCATCCCGGGCAATCTCACAGAGCAGCAGCTGTCCACAGAGGCTTAGGAGCACTTGGGTCAGAACTGTCTGTTGTAACACAGGTGCTGAGCAATGCTGCTGAATGGGAGCTGAAGGAGCCCGCCCGTCCTTGCCTCTTCTGACTCTTAAAAGCCTCTGACATACAAAAGCTTCTACCTTTGATGTATGAGGCCAGTGGTTTCACTATGTTTGCAAGTTGTACAATGACTGTCATACGACCCCCTCTTTTTTTTCATCTTTATCACCCCCGGAAGAAACATGTAAAATACACCATTTCTTCGGCAAAGATATCCCAATGGCCAGTAGATACATGGAAACATTCTCACCACAGTTAGCATGGAAATGCAAGCCGAACTATGGTAAGATATCCTGTCATACCCACTAGGGAGGCTAAAATAGAAGGCAGATGGTAGCAGTTGACAAGGATATGGGATGATTTGAAGCCCTCGTTCACTGCTGGTGGCATTCTAACATCAACTTGTCACTCTGAGTACAAATTGAGAGCTACCAGGAGACCCAGCAATTCCCCCTTAGGAAAACGGAACACACACAGCATGTGCTCGGCTTTACGAAAGTACTATATGTAATAGATTCAAAATGGAGGCCAGGAGGAGGTGACGCTGGTTAGTGGAGAAAGGAAATGTGGCCTGTCTGTACAACTGAGTATTACTCAGCTAGGAAGAGGGGTGACTTATTGATTCATGCTACATCGTGAAATAACAGTAGGAGCATGTTAAGTGAAAGAATCCAGATACAAAGCTCATATATTTTGGTCATATAACAACGCCATACAAAAGCCTTTTTCATTTATTTTTTGTAGAGCCAGGGGACAAACACCAGGCCTTGAAGATAGTAGGCAATCGCTTTCCCACTGAGCTATGCTGCCGGGCTTTTTCAGAAATCGTATTTCTTTTTGGAGGGGCATCTGCATGGTTTGGGGGTGGGCGGCACGTGTGTCGCAGCATGTGTGTGGAGGTCAGAGGACAATGTTGTGGAATCGGCACATGGATTCCAGGGCTTGAACTCGGATCACCAGGCTTGCCAGGCATGGACAGTTACCTGCGAAGTCATCTCGCTGGGCCCTTTGCTCTGTTTTTATGGAATGCCTAGAATGGGCAAATGTCTGGACATCTGCTAGTATTGTCATAGGCCTAGGGTTCAAGGAGGCTTGCTAATGGATATAGGGCTTTTTAGATGAATGAAAAGGTTTTGAACTTAGTGTTATGGTTATCCAGTAAATATGCTTAAAAACACCAATGAATTGTCTCAGTCGGAAGCTTATGAAATCCTTTAGACTTAAATATGTGCACAACAGTGCATTTGCAGAAAAAGGAGTTGTATGACCATTTTAAATGGGTGATTTTGATTCAAATGGATAATTTGCAGAACTCAACCAGATGCAAAGAATAGCTACTAGAATAGCACACTAGAGATTATTTAGTGTCTGTTCCAGTTCTCATGGGAATCAGGAGACTGAGCCCCACCTGGCCAACTATCCCCACTGCTTTCCCCCTATGAAATGATTGGTGGAGCCTCTTTTTCCAGCCTCACTGAGGACACTATTCTTACTATTCACATCAATGACATCAGAGACACATTGAGAAGCCAGAGGATGGAGGCCAGCAACATGGCCCCGCAGATAAAGGCGCCTGCTGCCGTGCCTGATGACCTGATTTCAATTCTTGGAACTCAAGTTGTAGAAGGTGAAAACCAAGTCTTGTAAGATGTCCTCTGACCCCTCACAGGTCATGGCACGCATGTGCCACTGCTCATGATAAATAAGTGTAAGAAAAAAATTCAGTTCCAGAAGAGGCTGCAGGGGGTCGATGAAGGAGTTCCTTTAACAAGTTCATCTCTCCTTTGGGATGTGTTTAGCCCTCATGCATCCTTCCATGACTGAGGCAGTGCACAGAGCAAGGGGGCCCAGTTTTGCTGGCCCAGTTTTGGGGTCAGTAAGGACATCCCAATGAAGATGTACTATGTGCACTGAGGCAGAGGGATGCTGGCCCAGTGGAAGCGATGATGATCCCCCCATACTCTTCTCTGCAGAGAAGCTTTGAGCTGGATTGGTTAGGAAAGCACTGCTTACACTGTGCTTCACCAGAATTCCCAGATCAGGGGCAGCTTTCAAAAGTGTGTTAGGAAGCCACCCTAACTACTGCTTCCTTGCAGCTTTACAAGAGGGTTTAGATGTGTCACAGATCCCCCCTGTATTGTACCAGTGATGTCATAAAGTCAGAAGTGGTGGCTGGCTATTGGATGCCAGCGCTCCCGGCTAGCCGTGCGTACAGGCAGACCACTCACCGCATTCCCTCATGATAACCCAACCCCAGATCTCCTGAGGCTGAACCCTCTGTGCCTCTCAGAGTCCTAGGACTCTACTCTCTCCTTGTTCAGTTTGCCTTTGTATGAAACCTTC
This sequence comes from Pachyuromys duprasi, assembly GCA_028658305.1. NCBI lineage: Eukaryota > Metazoa > Chordata > Mammalia > Rodentia > Muridae > Pachyuromys > Pachyuromys duprasi. The sequence continues at coordinate 66,464,326 of CM053762.1, forward strand.
CCTTTTAAAGATTGGTTTTAATCATATGTGTGAGTGCATGTGGCCGCAAAGGTCAGAAGTAGGTATCAAATCCTGTGAAGCTGGAGTTACAGGTGTTTGTGAGCCACCTCATGCAGATGCTGGGACCTGAACTTGGGCCCTCAGGAAGAGCAGGCATGCTCTTAAACAGTGAGCCCTGTCTCCTGCCCCGCCCCCAGCCGCCTTCAGCTGCTCTCAGCTCGCATTAGCATTTGCACGGAGCTTTAAAAAAATTAGAATTGTGAAATATTTTGTTATTTTTACTTCATATGATTTGGTGTGCACTTCCACAGAAAACTCTGTTTTCTCTTATGTTGATGCTTTGATAAGCTGACAATACATCTACCGTGGTGTACTTAGTCATTTCTCATGGTCTCAGCTGAAAACACTTGGGTTGAGCCTAGGATATTTGTCTACCACTTACAATAGCTCAGATCAACTTCCCCTCACAGTGATGTTCCTCATGAGATTTCTGTCTGTCTGTCCTGTGCTGGCTCACTTCCAACAGAATTGCAATTCATCGGAGTGGGCAGAACTGGTGTCAAATGTAGATTGTTTAGCCCAGTAACATACCTGTCTGTCTGAACTCATGGGAGTGGGCTCTGAGAACCAATATGTTTAATTGAGAGATTTCTGTTGGCTCCATTTGAGATTCGCCTGCAAGTTCATCTCCTTCCAGAGGCTGTTGGGTGATGACCCCATGCTACTCACTCATCCAGTCCCATGCGGCCCTGGGCCCATTTATCTGAGAGCACACCATCTCTTTTCCTGCTCCAGCATGGAAGGGCACTGGGTGTAGGCTGGGTCACCTTTCAAAGTGCCTGTCTACATATTTGAGCCCCTTTAACTCCAGAGACCCTGCTCTTAATCACTTGGCTACACCAGTAACAGATGCTTAGATTCTAGCCTCCCTGCACCCAGGACCACAGCCTACCCGCAAACGTCAGCTCCGCATTGGTGTCATGGTGATGCTGGGAAGGCCTTGTCAACCTAGCCCTGACTTTGTGTGGAACCATCTGCTAAGAGCAGATTGAACACCTGAAATGGCCTGTGGGACAGAAATGGCTTCTCCTTGTTTCTCAGCAGTCAGAGTCTCTGGAGACTCTCCTGACCTTGGTGGGAAGCCAGCAGGAAAGTTTGCCTGGGCAAGGGCAGCCAGCAAGGTGCCTGTGTGCTGAGCCCTGAAGAGGATGGATACCATGACCCATGAGTGGGTGGCCTGGGGTGTCAGATCCTTGAATAATATCAGTGTCTGTCTAACCACAGGCTGGTGATGATGGAGAGGCAGATATAGACCCACTCAGAAAATATGGGTTGGGAGTCTCAGACTCCTGGGCCTTAGACATGTAATGATTTCATGTGTTCTCTCCATTTAAAATGTTTTCTTTGGGGGGGGGCGGGGGTAGAGGTGGGAGTTTGAGACAGGATTTCTCTGTGTAGCCCTGTCTTGAAACTCACTCTGTAGAGGCTGGCCTCAAACTCAGAGATCTGCCTGTCTCTGCCTCTCAAGTTCTGGAATTAAAGGCATGGGCCACCATAGCAAGCTCTTCTCTCAAACCTAAAGAATTTCTGGATTGACCTCAAGACTTACCTTGTGTGTGGTAAATGAAAAGGAACCCATCGTCACTCTGAAGGGTTCAGGGCTGCCGGCATGAGAAGCAGAAATGGGCATGGGGGACAAGTGCCCGTCCGTTTGGTCCTTACGGCCCGAGCCTACAGGGAGAGCCGCAGTGATGGGGCAGCAGGCAAGGAATGCGCTGGAGCGACCTCCTGCTGACTTTAGAGTCTAACTTTGACCCAGCACAATGAGAAGCAGAGGATCCTGGGAATTTTCAGTTCTTGTGGCATTTGTTAACTTAGTAAAGAGCCAGGAAGAGAGTTGCCTGGGAAGATGAGAGCCTGGCTGAGAAACAGAATCCAGTGGGGCTCCCTGCCCAGGCAGTGAGGAAGCAGGGCACCCCTTGGCCACTGGGCACCTTGGGAGGAGTTTTATGAGCATTTAGGCAGAACACTACAGAAAAGAGTTGTCAAACATTTTTAGTAAATGCTCATAAGTTGAATCTTTTCAGGTCATGTGTCTTTGTATAAATGCTACAGAGATGATTGGGAACAACTCTATTCCAATAGAACCTGTTTGGCTGCACACTGCTGACCCCTCAAGAGGAAAGGACATTGGCCTTACAGATGAGCTCAGATGGGTTTAAACTCTAGTTTTGGTCCTCTACGAGCTAGGTGAGAAATAGGTGGATTGAACATAAGGCTAAGTAGCAGTTAAGAACTTGGGTTCTAGCTGGGCGTGGTGGCCCAAGCCTTTAACCCCAGCACTCAGGGAGGCAAAGGTAGTCTGATCCCTGTGAGTTCGAAGCCAGCCTAGTCTACAAAGCAAGTCCAGGACAGCCAGGGCTACACAAAGAAACCCTGTCTCAAAAAACCAAAAACAAACAAAAAAGAACTTGGGCTCTAGGAGCAGAGGGCTTTGGCCCAGAGTTCAAATCATGTCTGTACCATCATGAGCTGTTTAACTTTAGGAAAAATCTTTTTTTTTTCTCAGCCTCAGGAAGCTGTGATGACAGAACATGAAAGAATGCTAAACTCACATACTGTATATCTGTACATGCCTCTGTGTTTCCATGTTAAATAGGTCAAGCACAGTGCCTGGAGATGGTAAATCTCAGTAAACATTAGCAATTATGCCCCGGCGTCTATGAACAGGAGCGCTTCTCCCTGTTAAGTGAGAATGGTACTGGAATCCAAATCCCCTTGGTGTCCTTTGCATCTAACTTGGAGCCAGCATGATAAGAGGCACAGGATCCTGGGCATTGTCAGTTCTTGTTGGCATTTATAAACTTGGTGAGGCCCACAAGAAGACCTGCCTATACATGCTTACATAAGTTAGAAATCAGGAAAAGCTTTGGGATTTGATGGTGTTGGCGCTCCCACTGTTGAGCCTGTTCCCAGCCCTGTCCCTTCTCCCAGGGCACACTCCTGTGCGGCCTGCCACCTGTGTCGGACACCACTCCATTCTGACACTCTTTCCTCCTTGTGGCCTTGTCCTGACAGCTCCACCTGTGTGGATGCCTCCTTTGAACTCTTAAGATGTGCATTCTTGAACAAAATATTAAAAAAAACCAACCTGGACCTGGGGTTGTCTGAGTGGTGGGCTCATGTTCTGCTCTCTGTTTTCCACAAACTGTCTTTTCGCAGTGGTCCACAGTAAGGATTAATAGTCAAAAGGATGAGGGCATCACTGCTGTATGTTGTTGGCCAACCATCTTCATCCTAAGAGCTAGTTCACGTTTATTAGTGTAATGGAGTCTCACCAAGAGGATTGCCCGAGGAGAGCCTGCAGAAGATGACAGCAGGAAAAGTGAAGAAGGTGCCAGGCCTTGTCCATAAATGCCCCAAGGTCTAATGCAAATGAATATACCATCTCTCCATGATGCACAAGACTTGGTGGACTCAGAGGCCTTCAATAGGATGAGCCTGGCCTTCCACATGGGAGAGCTGCAGGAGGCATAGCTGTCCTCAGTCTCTTTCTCTCTCTCTCTCTGTCTCTCTCTCCCCCCCCCCTACTCCCCACACGCACACAAACACATACACCAAATTAGCGAGCATGTGAGAGAACAGGCAGGCTGCGTATTTAGACAGTAGAAGAATTCAGAGGACTGAGTTGAAGGCAGACATTGTCTACAGATGTATTTATCTGTATATGCATGTTGTATGTGTGCACATCTGTGCATGTGTGCACATGTGCATATGATGTGTGATACTCCAACATGCTATCCATGTGGTTACCTGCTGTAGCCATTCCATCTACTTCACAGTTGCTCACTTTGGAGATTCTATCAGCAGCTAAAGGTTCGGCCTCCATAAGCTGACACATCACTAACTTCAAATCTATGATAATGAGTTAACTGTTTCTGCTCAGCTGTCGACCTGTAAGGCCCCCATTTTTGGACTGGATTGTGGAAATGTACCTTTGAGTCTTTGCTAGGAGTCACTGCTATTCCAACAGGAACGGTTTGCCTCTGGGCCCTTTCCCTGCTCCGCCCACTGACTCCATCCCCGCTTCTCCTGTCTTCAGAGGTGGCCGTACGGAGACGGGACTTGCTCTGAAACGTCTGCTCGGAGGGTTCCCTGGAGGCAGACGTGGCTCTGTGCCCCAGCTTCTTATCATCATCACAGATGGCAAGTCCCAGGGGCCTGTGGCTGTTCCGGCTCAGCAGCTGAGAGAGAGGGGCATCGTTGTGTTTGCCGTAGGGGTCCGGTTTCCCAGGTCAGTAACTGCCTCAGTCATTCCCCGTCACCCTCAAGCAGTGGGGCCAATGTGACTGAAAGGGCCTTCCGGGCCTCCATGGCCGCAGCCAGCTCAGGGGGTGAGGTGCATGGCCTCATGTTTGGGTCTCTTGTTTGGGTCTCTGCTCCTGGTTTTGCTGTTCTGGATCTACAACACAGCACATTCCTACCTTCAAAAGCATTGCGTGTCCGTGTTGCCCTCTGCTTTATCTGAACATTTGGTCATAAGCATCAGAAATGAACTCATTTAACAAAAGTAGAAATCAGCGGGGTCATGCCATTTCCCCAGTAGCCAAGGGTGTCAATCAGTGCCCCTCAGCTCCACGCTGCCCACCTCACCTCGCTCAGGCTCTCTGTCTTCTCAGCCTGGATCTCTGGAAAGTCAGGAGCTGGGGCCATGGACAACACGCCAGCCCACAGCTTCACACCTCCGTGCTGGGGGTGGGGGGGGTAGCGTCTCTAGATTCTGCTAGCCCAGTTGTGATGAACCTGAATGTCACCTCATGCTGACCAAGGCAGGGGTCTGGGCAAGGTCTACCCAGTTCTAGCCACCCTCATCCTTCCGCCTTCCTGGAAGAGAGAGCCATCTCATGGGAAAGACTAGGTAGTGAATGAATAGATGACTATGTCAGAAATGTGATTTCAGGTGGAAACAGAATCAAAGAAAGGCAAAGGCGTGAAGATTGATGGGAAGCAGGAAGAGCAGCTTTTTAGAAGAAGGAGGCTGTTAAGGCTGCTCTGAAGCCTTTTTTTTTTTTAATCTTTTTAAGAACAGGCAAGGCAGTCAGGTGGTGGCAAAGACTCCGAGGCAATAAGAAGCTTGCTGTGGGTAGGAGCTGGGACCAAGACAGTTAGCTGCTGAGTCATAAGAAGTTCGGCAGATAGAGTGGGCAGGGAGAGGCCTCGAAGACAGTGCAGGGGAGATGGCTCAGTGGGAAGACTCTCTGCTCTGCAAATGTGAGGACATGAGTTTAGATTCTCAGCACCCATGTTAGAGAGAGAAGTGACTACACATACCTGTAACTCCGGAGCTATAGGGACAGTGGCAGAAGAATCTGTAGGAGTTGCTGGCCATCAGCCTAGCAACAGCAAGCAAGGAAGACTTCTGAAAGCGCCAAGTCCTTCCCTGGCCCCTTTCCTGCTGGCTGAGCCTCTTCTCCTCTCTGGCCGGCAACTTTTGAGAAAGCCTGCTGTTGGGCCAGAAGATGGAGGGGTCACGGGCAGGCCACATCTGAGAAGTCCCCTTCTTTGAGCTGAGGGATAACTGGGGGGAGTGAAATAAGACGAAGAGTTTGATACCAGTGAAGCCTGGATGGCCACAACTCTTGTTCTATTCGGCTGAGTTTCAACAGTGGTTTCTCCGCATCACAGGCTGTCTCATCCTCATTAATTTTTAAAATATTTATTTATTTGTGTGAGGGGCCGGGCACACATGCATGCCAAGGGATGCTTGTGGAGGTTGGGGGACAGCTGTGGGAGTTTGTTCTTCCTTTCCTCTGCACTGGTCCCAGGGAGCAAACTCAGGTCACCAGACTCGGCCTAAACTCTGCCTGGCTGAGCTCTCACTGTTCTCAGACAAACGAGCAAATAACGAAATTAACATTCGTTTGCCTTGTCATATTCCAAAAAGTTTCCTCAGTGTTACCTCTTCATGACTTGGGGTCATCCACATGTCATTTTGTCCTGGGCATTGGTGATACCTTCTGGGTACTGAAGGATCCTGGCGGCCTCGCTCCCACAACTGCGTGTGGCTGGCCTTGGGGCTCTTGTGTCGCACCTCAGTGTTATTCTGTTACTCACTGTCCTTGCTTGTTTTTCTCTGTGTCATTTCAGACAACTTTCTTTTATTTGCTTTCTGTTTCTAACAATTAATATTTAACTTTAAAAAAAACAAATAGGAAGGAATAGATGACAAAAGAAAATACATTAGAAACTTCTGTATAAGTTAGTGTGTGCAAGTATGTAAAGAATTCCCCTTAGTCATGGAGTTTTGTTTTCCTTATCAGCTGTGCCTTTTGGAAAAGTCAGTTGAATGCCTTAACACTATGTCTTGACTGTGAACTGAAGGGTCTGAGGGTGGGGCATTTTAGCACAGGGTGGCCTGTAGCTAGGCTTCCTTGACAACCTCCTGAGGTTGCTACAAAGTGACATCTGGGTGAGTGGGGTGACTCTGTGGTCCAGGGGTTAGGTAGGCAGGAAGAGAGCGGGCATGGCACAGCTGTTGTCCTTGTTGTCAGGTGGGACGAGCTGCTCGCACTGGCCAGTGAACCGAAGGAGCAGCACGTGCTGCTGGCTGAGCAGGTGGATGACGCCACCAACGGCCTCCTCAGCACCCTGAGTGGCTCTGAGCTCTGCACCACTGCTGATCCAGGTAGGACAGGCCAGCGTCCACAGAATCCTGACGAACGAGGGCATGGGCTGAGCAGGGTGCCCGAGGCGAGAGCCTCTCAGGAGGGTGGCTAAGAGAAACAGGCAGCCCTGTCCCGGGCACTCTGCTCTGTCTCCCTGTGGCTGGCTTTGTGGCCTTCCTGCTGGAGTTCTGACCTTGTGTCCATAGGGGAAGAGAGGCCTGGGGTTTAGGGTCAGGCTTGAGGGCCCCTCTCCCCTACTGGGGAGGAAGAACCAAGTCTGTGCCTTGTCTGCATGGAGGAACTCAGGGCTTTGGGCTTAGGACTCCTGTCTGGGTTCACCCCAGCACTAGACTGACACCCCGAGAGAAAGTGCCTGTGTGTGCTCTGTGTGCAGCTGGGGCAGAGGAAAAGCAGACACTGCCCCACCCCAGGCTCCATGGTGAGGGCTGGTGTAGGACCCCGGGGCAGCCCCTCTGGGGAGTGGGAGCAGCATCCTCTGTCTTACGATGGGGGCATTTTCTGACACAGACTGCAGGGTGGAGGCCTACCCCTGCGAGCACAAGACGCTGCAGACCATCAGAGAGCTCGCCGGCAACGCCTTGTGCTGGAGGGGATCACGGCGTGCGGACACCGTGCTGGCCCTGCACTGTCCCTTCTACAGGTCTGTCCACACAGTCTGGGGGCACAGACACAGGACAGGGGCTGTCCCCATAATTCTGAGAGCTCTACAGCTTCAGGAAGACTAGCACCTTTGAGTCCTGGTGCTAGACGTCGCTGAGCACAGGAGATGTAGGAGCTGTGGGGAATGGGGAGGGCACAGCTCCTCACTGTGGCTCAGCCAGTTTCCTGAGCCTGGCCTGGGTGTCTGGGATGGGTTGCAATGGGAATGGATGGTGGGGGGAATAGAACTGGAGGGTGGTGGCTAGTATTTGTATCTACACCTGGGGGAGGTAGAGACAACTCACAGGGAAGTTTCATAGACATACCAAAGCCACTCCCTACCACCCCAGCTTCAAAGCTTTCTAAGCAGAGATTTGGGTCTTTATGAGGCCAACAAGAGCTGGCTGGGTCAGGGGATATTTTTCTTTGAGGAGCTGGCTGCTTGGTGAGTTCTCCACTGACAGGCCTATCCAGCTTATCCCAGGGAAGTCCTGTGCCAGAGGCCAGCTCCATAAACCTGTCTCTGGGCAGGCAACCTGGGCAGGGCCTTCGAAGAAGGAAACCTGTTCAGAGAGATTTGGGGCTAAGGCCCTGAGCCTTCTTTGGGGAGGCCATGTCAGAGGCTGTTGACTGCTGAGGGGAGCTTTCTACCCAGCAGCGAGGAGCACTTTCTGCCGTAGCAGGGATTGGGGAGGGGCAGTGAAGGCATGGCTCTGGAATCAGGGGTCCAGTGTTCAGCTCCTAAGCCCAAGTGGCTTTGGCTGTCCCAAGAATAATGGCCTTTATGTTACCACAGAATGCTAGAGCTCAAGAGAACTCAAGACAACATCAAGTATGGCAGTTTTCAAATCCTTGTTGAGCTTTGGGGTCTCTTGAGGACAGTGGTCTAGACCAGATAGAAGCAGCAGGGCAAAGGGATGGACGGAAGTGCTGGGGACAGCCTTTTCCCTCCTTGTCGGAGCTCCACAAAACACAGATGAGCACCTCAGAGTGCTCTGATACAGAGGAGGGATGTGAAGACCAGTGTGCCCAATCATGTAGCAGAATCCAGACCCTTTTCCCAGAATCCCTGCTCCATGTGCTGCACTGATGACTGATGGCAAATCTGTGCTCAGTTGGCAATTTTGCACACATTCATTTCTGACATTTGTGTTGTTTGTTTTTAGAGATAGGGTCTCTGCGTAGCCTGTCTGCCCCGGAACTTGCTCTGCAGACCAGGCTGGCCTCCACCTGCCTCCGCCTCCTGTGTGCTGGGACTAAGGGTGTGCACTACCACACCTGGCTCTGTTTCTAACTTTTAATGTGACACCTAGTTAATACTGTGCTTTTGAGGGGGGAGGGAAGGGCTCTGGTTAATTGGAAACGTTCCTCCCTCCTTGTACAAATAAAGGTCAGGATAGCTCCCGAAGGAAATGAGCCTTCAAGCTATGATCTGAAACCTTTAGTCATTCTCCCACTGGTTTCCTTGACTTGCAGCTGGAAGAAAGTGTTCCAGAGCCGCCCTTTCACCTGCTATAGAACCATCTGTCCAGGTATGCTTTGCCTCTCAGACCCACCTACTCTCTCTGAGGCTGGCCTACAGTGGACCCTGACAGCCCTGAGCAGCAGTTGGGGGCGGGATGAGTTCCAAGGCAGGAGGGATGGACGTTCCTCTACCTGGTGTCACGGGGGAAGGAGTGATGGCTTTGGAACCCCCCCCCCAGCAGCCAGTGTGCTTTTCATCGGTGAGAAACACCCTGAGTACCAACTTCACAAATGGCCTGACCACCAGCATTAACCCTGGGGATGTACCTCAGTTTCCCCTCTGTCAAGTGCAGTTACATTGACTTAGATCTACGAAACCGCTCTCCCACCCTCCACCACAGAAGGCTCCATTTGTGGGATCCTGCTAAGAACCCATGAGCTATTCCTCAAGAAAGTGCCTTTTCACTATAGAGTCCCAAGCAGGAAAGATTATCGACACCACTGAGCATCATTCACCATGGTCCCCAGCATGCCCTCATGGCTGTCCACCAGTACTTCCCACTGTCCTGCAAGCAAAACTCACCCCTGAATATTTTCCTTTTCTTTCTTTCTTTTTTTTGGGGGGGGTCTTTTTTATGGGTTTGCTACCCACAGTGGGGTAAAGAGCACAGGCAGCAGTTTCCAGGCAGGGGGTGAGGGTTCCCAGCCTGGCTTAGGCAGGCCCCTTGGCACATCCTTTTACAGGGTTGAGGCCCCGGCATGACTGGTCTGAGCTGAAGGAGAAATTGACACCTGGGCCACGGCTGTTTAGAAGTTGCAGGCCTTGAGTGAGCTGAGTTTGAGTTCCTGATGGGCCCTGACCAGCCACCTGAACTTCAGGGCAACACTTCTGCTCATGGAGCTATGGCTTCCTGTCCGTGAATGGAGGTTGAATGGTAGCTGCCATTTTTAGGGTGGCCATGAAGATGAAATGGGACCTAACACAGGCATCACACCGATGGCAGATGCTCAGTTAAAGGTCTCTGTGGCCGTAGATCTTGAGCCCCTGAGAGTTTCCCACGATGCTCAAGCTGCTGGGCATTGAGCCAAAGAAAGAACAGAGAATTTGCCTCGTCAGTTCCTGCCACTGATCAGCCTTTGAAGGGATGTAGCCTTCAAAGCATAACATCCTAATGCACTTTAGAACTTCAGAACAACCTGGCTTTGGCACACACTGGGCTTCCCTGTGTTTCACACGGGCCTTGTTGAGGGTTCTCTCACAATCTGCACTGTGCGTTCAAAAGCAAATTTCCTGCTGTCCCTCTGGAGTGTTTGCCTCATGCCAGGTCACCCCACAGCCTTGTCTGTTTTATGTCCAATAATGACACGAGTACAGTAAGGCTTGGAGAGGAGAGTTCAGGTGCCCACAGAAGAAGGGGTTCATCACTGGGCTGCCTGGCTGCAGTGTATAAAAGCTCATTGCTCACTGTGCCATGAGGCAGAAGCCTTAGGCACCTGTAGGCTGTTCTTTAACAAAGAAAGGGGCCCTTCAGCCCACAGCCATGCAGTCACCTTGATGCTACTGAAGTTGTCAGCCTAAGCGACACATGAGTTAGTCGGCATGGCCAACCTGAGCCCCTCTGGGCCTTGTCAGGAGCTTCGGGCAAGGACAGCCTGCATCTTGCAATCACAGTGGGCACAGATCCGTAGACCTGTCCTCCACCGTACTTGCTGTAGGCCTTATGCATCAAGTTCTTTTTTAGGCATCAGGTTCTTTCCTAGCTGTTGGGGTTTGGCTGGTCCACCACCAGCTGGTGTGGGCAGGAAGCAGGGCCACCCTTCAGTCAGTCTGTCCACCCCATGCCTGCGCTCTTGACTTTTAGTGGATATCTCTCTGGTAGGCCCCTGTGACTCCCGGCCCTGCCAGAATGGAGGCACGTGCATTCCGGAAGGTGTGGAGAAGTACCGCTGCCTCTGTCCGCTGGCATTCGGAGGGGAAGTCGACTGCGGTACGTGTACCCAGGGTTCCCGAGGTTGGCCGCCTGGGGGCAGGTGGGGCCTGGCTTCACCTTTTTTGCTGTCCCCTGCTAGCTGCTGGTAGAGAGGAGCCCTTAAATGTCAACCTACCTTCTTTCTCCATAGCCCACTGATCTGCCATAGGGCACAGCCTCGGGCTCTTGGGATTAATCCAAATGGCGGCACCCCGACAGAGCTGTGGAATAGCCTCTGCCTCATGTCTTAGTTGTTTCATCTCTAGCAAGGGGCCCTAATGTCTGGTTTAAAGCCATGCAGTGAGGATTCTACAAGCCTTAGCTCTTTGGGGGCGAGGGGGTGGTGGTGAATAGATTAGGTGACATGCTTGGCATGGTGCCCTAAAACTTAGTAAGTGGCTTTTATAAATGTGCAGTGGCCTTCATCAGCAATCCATGTAGAAAAGGCAAATCTTGAACTTCAGACCTTCTCAAAACAAGTCCAGAATGATAGCTGCATATGTAAAACACAGAACAAAACAGGGACAATTCTAAAGAAATGTAGGAGTATGTTTCCACAATCTTAAAGGCTGACAGAGATATCTCAGCACTCAAAGGGCATGGTGGGAGATAAGGTTAGGGGATGCTGCTTCGGCTTTATAAAGAGCAGCCCTGCAGCCCTCAGCAGAGGCGGCAAGCACCGGACCCCTAGTCCCAGGACGACAGGACTCTCTGCCTCAGCGGCCATAGTGATAGTGCATCACTGTGATTCCCACAGCCCCGAAGCTGAGCCTGGAGTGCAGGCTTGATGTCCTCTTCCTACTGGACAGTTCTGCAGGCACCTCTCCAGAGGGCTTCGGGCGGGCCAAGGCCTTCGTGAAGCGCTTCGTGCAGGCCGTGCTGAGTGAGGACTCTCGGGCCCGCGTCGGGATAGCCAGTTACAGCAGGGATCTGATGGTGGCTGTGCCTGTCGGAGAGTACCAGGATGTGCCAGACCTGGTCAGGAGCCTTGAAGACATTCCCTTCAGTGGTGGCCCAACGCTGACTGGCAGTGCCTTGCTACAGGTGGCAGAGCATGGCTTTGGGAGTGCCAGCAGGACGGGCCAGGACAGGCCACGCAGAGCCGTGGTTCTGCTCACCGAATCACACTCCCAGGATGAGGTGGCCGGGCCAGCAGAGCATGCAAGGGCTCGGGAGCTGCTCCTCCTGGCCTTGGGCAGTGAGACGGTGCAGGCGGAGCTGCGGGAGATCACAGGTAGCCCGAAGTATGTGATGGTCCACACAGGCCCTCAAGACCTGTTCAGCCAAATCCCGGAGTTGCAGAGGAGGCTGTGCAGCCAGCCTCGGCCAGGTAAGGCCATGCAGCCTAACTGGGCCTGGCTTGTCAGCAGGCAGGCCCGTCTGTCTTTCTGCTTGGCACTGCTAGTCACTCTTCTGTCTAGTGCCTGTGCTGAGAACTAGAATCAGTCACACAGCCAGGAGGGCCTGATTGTAGTACTCTGTGAGGTCTTCTTGGGAGGACGAGATAAGACAAGCCATACGCACACTCAGCACATCCACATGCGCTGCTGAGTGTAGGGATAACTACCGATTACGCTTGACAATTATCATTAGTCTGAAGGAGTTCTGAGTCTACCCAGCCTGCTTGAGAACAGCAGTCTCCTGGCCTCGACAATAGCTTGTCAAAGAGTAATGTGTCCTTGAGACATACCTTTGTGCACACATGCACACACACTAGTTGCTACACACTCAGACACAACCTAAGGCAGCATTTGATAAGGCCTGTCTATCTGGCGTGTGCTCTAACACTTTTTTGTGCTATTCTTTCACTACCCATGGGACTGATTTTGTGAGCAGCTGCCAGTTGGCAAATGGCAGCCCTGGGAAAAGGCATGGCCACGCAGGGGCTGGGCTAGTACCAGAGATGTCAGAGCTGGAACACATCCTGAGGAGGTCATTTCCATCTCCCCTGGGGAGCTGGGTAGAGGAGACTGCACTTGGGACTTAGCACCCCAGGCTGTGTTGCTGTGCCCGGAGGTGTGGCCTGCTATGCTGCCACATCCTGTCCCTCTCAGCCGGTCTCCTGTGGCAAAATGATTTTGCTTTTGTTTGTACAGTTGCAGACACTCAGAAAAGATGTGCTGATGGCAGAGGGCTCATGTATTCGTCTCAGTCTCTGGCATTCCCGACCATTGTTACAGTTAACACACCCAGATTGATAAATTCTTAGTACAGTGTGCCTTTGCTCAGGCTTCTTAGCTTTTTACCTGATGTCTTCTTCTTGTTCCCAAATGCCAGCAATGGTCCCCACAGAACAGTTAGAGGTTGTGGCAGGTTCTTCATTTTCCTTGTGTTTGGTGTGGTTTTTAAAAGTCAATAAATCAAGCCACCAGACCCTCTGACTCCATATTCAAACCAATGGCTCTCTGTGCATCTGAAAGGAACCAGAGTGCCTTCCTCCAGCATCTGGGAACCTCCTGTCTGGCGGCTGCAGCCCCTGCAGCTCTCACACACTGGAGGGTGGAGGAAGGCGCCTCCCTGTTCAGGCACCTGTCAGCGTCAGCTCTCTCCTCCTCCAGAGCTAGCAGAAGTGTCACCTCCCAGGGAGTCCCCAAGTGCCGTCCCAGTCATATCTTGTCCCACGGTTCCCGCTGGCCCTTTCCTGCTTTCCCCACGGTGTTGCTGACTCACATTCATGGTCACTTCATTCATGTGTGTTGCTACCACATTCTTGGTCACTTCCCGTCCATATGTCATAGATAGCCAGTCCATAGATGGCAGGCACCAGCCTTTTTAATACACGTAATGTTAGTGCCCAGTGTACAGTGGGCAGCACAGGGCGTAAGGGGGCAGGTGAACGTACAACTGCCTAGTGCTGCCATCAGGATTCTGTAATGCTGGAAGCTTCTTTCAAAGGTCAGAGGTGAGTGACTTGGGCCAGCTATCTATGGCTTCCATGTTGATATACAAGGCCATCATTTCTCAGCCAGCAAGAAGAAAAAGGTGGAGGATGGGTGGACCACAAGCAGCGTCAGTTTGCACGTGTTAGAATTTGTTCATTCAGACTTGGCTATCACGTTCCAGCAGATGGAGACTGCAGCACGGCCACTCCTAATGGTGACAGAGGCTGACGTCATCAGGGCGGCCGTTTGTGTTCACGCTTATTTCAGGGGAAGGGTGAGCTGTGGTTGTGAGGAAAGTCTGCACACTGGCTGACCTGGGCTCTACCCAGCCTGGGACAGCTGCTGCTGTACCAGCCAAGTCCACAAGGAGCCCGTTCTGTTTGCTCCTACAGGCTGCCAGGCAGAGGCACTGGACCTGGTCTTCCTGCTGGACGCCTCCGCCTCAGTGGGACCTGAGAACTTTGCTCAAATGCAGAGCTTCATCAGAAAATGCACCCTCCGCTTTGATGTCAACCCTGACGTGACCCAGGTTGGCCTGGTGGTATATGGCAGCCAGGTGCAGACAGCCTTCGGGCTGGACACGCATCCCACCCGTGCTGCTGTGTTGCGGGCCATGAGCCAGGCACCCTACCTAGGGGGTGTGGGCTCTGCTGGCACAGCCTTGCTGCACATTGATGGCAAGGTGATGACTATCCAGAGGGGGGCCCGCCCCGGTGTCCCCAAGGCTGTGGTGATGCTGACGGGAGGGAGTGGGGCCGAAGACGCAGCTGTCCCTGCCCAGAAGCTGAGAAACAATGGCATCTCAGTCTTGGTTGTGAGCGTAGGGGCTGTCCTCAGGGAGGCTGTGCGGAGGCTTGCTGGCCCACGGGACTCCCTGATCCATGTGGCAGCTTACGGTGATCTCCAGTACCACCAGGACGTGCTCATTGAATGGCTATGTAGAGGTGAGTGGGAGAAAGTATGTGTCCTTTATAAGGCTGCCTGAGCCTTCACACACGTCACTGTGAGGAAGACAGCACCCTGGTCCCCACTTACCATGTGTCGGCATTGCCACAAGCTCCACGTATAATTATAGTATACACTTGAGGGTTGAGAATCCAATGTCACCAGTCACAAGCTCAGCTGTTGCTGCAGGACCAAGGACTGAGGTGCCCCACGGTCTTTAAGACTGAGCTGTGCTTGCTCTGACCCACGCTTGGGTCCTTTGCAGAAGTCAAGCGGCCAGTCAACCTCTGCAAGCCCAGCCCGTGTATGAACGAAGGTGTCTGCGTCCTGAGGAACGGGAGTTACCGCTGCGCGTGCCGGGCTGGCTGGGAAGGCCCCCACTGTGAGAAGCGTGAGTGAAGCCCTGGGTCGGGGAGCTCTACAGACTCAGCAGAAGGCAGGTTGTATCCTTCAACCATTTGCTTCATTCCCCCATGAAACCCTTGGGAAGGGTCTTATTACCTCAGTCAGGTTTTTAGAGTAGGAGATACAGGCTGATAGATAAGACAGAAAATCTGCACTTATGAAGCTTCCATTTTAGTAAGCAGAGGCAGCGAACAGTGTAACAATAAAGTACATTAGCACTTTTAAAGCCTACCATTAGGAGTCAAGTGCACTGGAAACAACATGACAGGAGGGACTTGGGCCTGGGCTAGGACCCTGGAGAGACCCAGAGCATGGGGGATAGTGTCACAGGATGTGGAACCAGACACAGAGGCTGGTAGACATGCTTCTTGAATATCTCCATTTGTTCGATGACATGAGGGCAGCCTGTTGGCCGGGAGCAGGGTACTGGAGCTTGGAGAGGAAAGTCGCTTTAAAGAGAGACAAGGACCAGGCTGGCCACACCATCACCTGTGACAAGACAACCCATAGTGATGGCTTTTCAACCTTTGGCTGCAAGTGGCCAAGGAGGAGGTGTGGGCAGTTGGATGAGAGTCTACAATCTCACACCTTTCACTTGGGAGGGGGCTGAATTGTGGAGTAAAAAGGACATGTAGCAGCTGCTGCTTGGGGGAAAGGCTCAGACACCCTCAATTCATTTTTGTTCCTAGACATCTTGAGAGGAGATGCTCTCGCGGCACATAGCTTCCGCCAAGAGCCCACAGGGAGACAGCAGCCAGCTCCCTCTCCGCAAGACCCTGGGCATCTCAGCATTTGAAAGGCACTGTCCCTCAGCCCAGTGCATCTCCTGGGGCCTGGAGCATCTGGTGCCAGCTCTAAGCAGAGCCGTTCTGCCCACCAGCCACAGGGGACGCTGCCTGGGACAGTAGCAGCCACAGCTGCCACTCACGGTGGTGGTGTTGGAAACTCCTAACGTGTCAGTATTTACCACCCCCCCTTGTACCTGTTTGTACCTTGTTGAGGTAAGCTGTCTGTCACCCTTCCTGAGGATAAGAGGCAGGCCTGGGAACTTCAGTGGCCTGTTTGAGGGTCATTTGGCACATAACAAATGCTAGACAGATGTTGACATGGTGGGAACACCTGGAGGAAGGCATCTGCCAGAGCACACCACAGTGATGGTGCAAATGGTGGGCTTCTCCATTTTCCAAAAGATAGCTCACATGGAGGAAGGAAAGGGATTATGTCATTTGTGACTTTCTGGTGACCAGATTTGTGTGTGTGAGAGGCCTAAGAAGGTCTCAGACAGCGATTTGACCAATTAACCAGCTTGTGCTCAGGGGAGGGGCATTCTGTGCAGAGAGCCCTGGTCTCAAAGGGCCCTGTGTGATCGGTGTGGGTGTCGGGCAAACGACCTTCAGAAGGCCTACCTTGGAGAGCTTTCTCAGGAGCAGTTAGTGGCAGTGACATGCAGGATTCTCAAACTCAGCAAATGAGGGTGAAGGGGCAACCAGGAGGTTCTCTTTCCAAGCGTATTGTGCTTCTCATGCCCAGTTGGTGAAGGGATTTTTCAAGACAGACTGGCCATTCCTTCCTCAAGAGTGTTTGTGTCTCCTTGGCCCACTGTGACCTAAGTCTGCAGCACTCAAGGCTTGTCCTGCTTGCAGCTCCGAAGCCACTTGCAGAGCTCTGCAGGACAGCCTCGGAGAAGTGCTGGCGATGGCACATACCTACACGTTCCCAGCGGAGAGCACTGTCGGCGTCCTGTGCCCTGGTCTGTCTGCTGAGACACTACCCCAGGGTTGCCGTATGCTTTCCCCACTTCTAGACTGTGGATGTGAACAATTATATATTGTTATATTTCAATCACGGAACCTTTTTTTGCCTCCCTGGATAGGATTTGTTTGCAATACGTAGGCATTTTCACATCAGAGCAGGGCTGACGTTATCATGGCACACCTGGATCCCCCAAACCTTTACGCTGCTGTAGTCCTAGGATATTCTCAGTCTTGTCCACATTTAATGTTTCCTGGTCATTTTGCTATATCACTTTACTTTGGGGTCGTCTTTTTTTTTTTTAATTGTAGTACCATGTTCAGAGAGTCAGAATTTGGTTTTGTTGATTTTAAAATATAAAATAAATACATTTATGCTATGAATTTTCTTAATCATTGCATAGGCAGTCTTCTCTATAGCTGTATGTTTCTTTTTCCTAAGAACTGCTTGCGAGCCTGTTTAACCTCCAAAGGTTCAGTTTCAGCTGATGCTTCCTGTGTGTGTGGCACCTTGTTGATTATACGGCTAACACGGGACCCGAAAGTCTCTTGCTAGGCTACCCCATGTGGCTCTACCAGTTTTTACAGTATTTATTTTGAAGTTCAGTGTGTAAGTAATCAATACCTTTGCCCTGTGCCATGCCAAGAAATACAAGGGAAACCCAAAATACAATAAACATTTTATTAAAAAAAAAATCTAGCTCACCCCTTGGTAAAGATCACCAAGTGTTTATGACATAGGGGAAAAATGCCCTGGGATTAGAAAGACAACATTTGCATAAAAACATTCAGCCTTCAGAAACCAGCATTAGCTAACTGACTCCGAGTGCCCGGAAATGGAGCAGGTAAACAGATGAAATGTATCAGTGTTAGTATCATCACAGAGGGACAGAGCGTGAGGACAGCCCTGGCTGTCATCTGAACAGACAAGAAAGGCTGCTCTAATCCACCGCTGTTTTCCTCGCAAGGGGACCGGAAATTAAAAATACCTTTAAAATGGGAATGAAGAGGTAATTAACTAACTCTTTTCTTAAAAGTGGCCCGGCCTCAGGACAGAGTCTGTAAACACAGGGACTTTTCCCTCCATATAATACAGCATTGTTTAAAAGTTTGTCTTTTAAAGATGGTTGAGTCGCTGCTGTGGACTAGGGGGAAAGTCTCTGTGGGGTCAGAGTGACTCAGCTTGGTTCCAAATATGTCCACCCACTGATTGTTCCAGAGTTCCTGCCACTGGTGGTGAATGCTCCTTAACATCATCAGAGACCACGCTGGGTCCACCAGTGTGGGGGACAAGCGTGATTTAATCCTTAATATTGCCAAATACAGGATAAAAGATGTTTAGATTTTCTCATCACCAAGAGCCATGTGGCCATTTTTTCACTACTTAAAAATCTTGGTAAGAAATAGAGTGATGGATGAAATCCTAAAAAAAGAAAGAAAAAGTACAACGTCTTACTGACAGCCAACAGATTTAGTCTCTGAAGAAGCCGCTGCTGCTGTGTTCCCTGTGGCGTGAGAAGGATCGGTGCGCCTTCTGGCCGAAGCTCCACCGCAGGGCTGCACTCCTTGCCTTCTCCTCTGAGCAGACTCACCTTTCCTCAGAGTTGATTTTTTTTCGAAGCAGGATTGTCACAAGAGTTTTTAGATAATTCTTGTTTCCTAACTGGCTCCTTTCTTCTCCCATTCCTAGATTACCAAACATAAAGCACCCCAGAAAAGAAAGTTATCTTCTGTACTGACCTCCATTTAGGTAGAAAAAGGTAAGAAAAACTGTAAGCTCTAAAGCAGTTACAAATAGGGCTAGTCTCTTCAGCCGAATGCTGTGATCGATTAGTGATGCCTGCACCCGAGGGGAGGTAGAGGACCATGCGATGGTTCACCTTGGGTGTGCTGTCTCTCTCAGCAAGTGCACAGGGCACAAACAAAACACAGTGTGTGTCAAAGCCAAAGCAGCTGCAGACATGGAGCTGTACACAGGAGCTAAGGATGAGCAAGGCTTTCAGCCCTCGGGGAGAAACTATGTCATGGGCTCAGTCCCTGTTTTTACTTTATTGAGCCTTTTGTCACTGGCTTCTTTGGTTTTGATGGCAGAAACCTTTGGTGTTGAAAACATTTCAGTCACAGCCTGTTTCTAGAATCTATTCCTGAGTGGAAAGGAGGTCATGGGTGGAGATGTCCTCAGGCTCACTGGGAAGAACACGGGTTAAACTTAAGCACCTCTCTGGTTAGCCAGCGGGAAGACCAAGAACACACTCTCAGCACTAGTACCCAAAGCCGCAAAGTTCCACTGGCCGCCAAAGAGGACCTACCTCCCAGCAGTCCTGCTGACCCCGGAGGCCGGAGCGGCCTCTTACCTTGGCTTTCTGCAGGACAGTGCCTTTGCCTGTGACCATGACAGAAAGTGGCCTGTTCTTGAGCACGGAGGCAGAGTTGACTGGGGTAGAGTCTGGGGTGGGGGTGGGGGTGGCAGCTTTGGGCTGTGGCTAAGGAGAAGAACAGGGCTGGTTCAAAATGTTTGTATATCAAACCGGCCCCTCCCAACCCTCGTCAGGAGCCCCAGTGCCCAGCTCACTCGAGGGCTCATGTTGTCCAGATGGGTGGTATCCACAGTGGTGCCAAGGGTCACAGGCCCGGCCTCAGCCTTCTTCAGGTTGTCCTTCACATCCATGATGCTGAGCTCAAGGTCCACACGCCTGCTTTCCTCAATCCGGCACGCCTCATCCACTTTCCTCAGCTTCTGCTCTAGGCTGGCCAGGACTCCCTTATCTGTAGAGAGAATCAAACTTGCTGCAGAGGATAGCATTTCAGCCCAGGCCAGGGAGGCACGCCGGGTGGAGGCAGGGCTTATATATGCCCTTGTTGGACCCCAGGTCTGGCTCTAACACAGAAGGGCGGGAGTGGCCTTTCAGTGGGCTACAGAGCCACATGGCTGATATCCAAGTTACTCTGCACATGCAGGGAGGACTCCAGAGGGCATAGGCTCTGTGCTCATAGCCAGACCGGACTCTGAGCCCCTTCTGGTAGGTTCTAACCACTCAGTTCTATCCCCAGAAAAAAACTTTTCCAGTGGTCCTTGGATGGTGGCTGGGACCCTGTTCCATACTGTTCCCTCCACACCCTAGTGCTTCCCAAGGCCAGAATGAGGTTCTCAGCCTTGGCATTTCCTTGGCCTGGAGTTAAACAATTCCCTGCTAGAAAAATCAATTGCATCAGCTGTGTTCATCACCACTTACCAGCCACAAGAAACTATTCTAAAGCTTCATGAGAGGCAACCAACAGTACTGGGTGGGCCATGGTTTCAGAAAAGCAGAGTTAAGCATTGCTGCTAGAGATGTTTGGGATTCTGAACTCATCAGTGCTCTGAAGTCACTTTCTTAGCATCTGCGACTATAATCTTACAGACTTAATTTGCCATCAGAATAAGCCGTCGTGAGAAGTATCTTTTTCCCCATCTGGAATATCTGTCAGAGATGGGGAAACCTAGACTCCTTCTTACAGCCCCAGCTGTAAGAAGGGGACTCCAAGGACTGATAGGATAAGTCTCTGTCACCTCATGTCCCAGCCTTCTTCCTCCTGTGAGGTGATCACCAACTTGCACAGACTGAGAGGTACCCTGGAGACCAATATAGTGCCTGTGTGTGTGTAAGGTCATCCCCAACAATAAGCTCACAAGGGCTTGCAATCAAGAAATAGTTCAATATTTAATGGGCTATGGGGAGATGACAGAACTGTGTGGGGCAGAGCCTTGGAAGAAGAGGGACCAGGATAGGCCTGTCTCTGCTCCTCCACAGTCAGAGGCAGCCCAGCCATGGACAGCGGCCTCCTTCCTCTTCGGAGTTGTTACTTCAGATATTACATCATAGCAATAAAAACCTAACTTACAGCATCTGGGAATGCTAAACCCCAAAAGCAAGAGGACACCGTTCGTGGAGATGGAGGGAAGCGGGGGGCGGCTGCTTACAGAGACAGGCTTTCTTTGGGGTTCAAGAAATGAATTGTGATGGTGCCTGTGGTGATGGGAAGGAGAATGGCACCTATCAGTTCATATATTGAATATGAACTGGCCCCTGGTAGGTGGAACTGTTTGAGAAGGATGAGGAGGTGTGGCACTGAGGGTGGGCTTTGAGGTTTTAAAGGCCCGAGTCATGCCCAGCTGGCACTCTCTCCTCTGGCTCTGTCTCAGCCTATGAGCTGTTGTTGCTACGCTCTCAGGCCTGCCTGCTGTAATCCCCACCATGACAACCATGCCCTCAGTCCCTCTGGAACTAGGAGCCCCACATTACATTCTTTTATAAGTTGCTTTCGTCATGGTATTTTGTCATAGCAATAAAAAAGTCAACCAGACAGCTGCTAACTGAATATTTGTGTGTGTGTATACTGTCCTGTGCACGTTAAGTGGGTTCACAAATGAACTCTGTCCTGACAACTAAAAACTTGAGTGACTTTATTCCCAAGACTGTCCTTCAATTGTCACCCATAAGCTTCCCAGGAACCTGTCCTATTTGTCCCCAAACCTGCTATGCCAGTTGTGCTTGCTGGTGCAACTCTGTGATTTAAATATCAAATGAAATCCAGGTCAAGTAATTCTGAAAGGCCTCAGAGCTCAGTTGCTAAGAAACCTCCCTCGGAAAGATGTGAGACTTTGGAAAATCATCCAGAATGTCTCAGATTCCTTTACGAGTGTCTCTGATTTTATGCACTTAAAACAACAGCCTGGAAATTAAAGAGTGCACTGCAGGTGTGGCTAGCGTAGGGCTGACTTGGCACACCGTCAGCTAACCCAGATCTCACACCGAGGCTCAGCTTCAACCTGGGAAAAACCTGCCAGGGCTGCCAACACTGTCCCAGGGATCTGGACAGAGACAGCCTCAGACAGAACCAGAAGGGCCTTTCCAAGAGTGAGGGGACTCAGGCCGGGGATGGGTGGGGGGAGGGAATCCAGAGGCAGATGACAAATCCTGCTGAGAGGCCCCTACCTGTGCATCTTGACAGGGCCTCCTTGAGCTCCCGCTTCTCTCTGCGGAGCTGAGCCAGGTGCCCCCGGATCTCCTCCTTACTCCTCTCCAGTCTCTCCTTCTCCTCTGTGTAGCGCCTCACCTCCGCCTCTGTCCGGTTCTTCCCAAGTTTGATCTCTACAGACCCAGAAAGGGAACAGCTTGCATCAGCAGGAATGGATGAGGTCTGACCTGAGCCCTCTTCTAGACACACACAGCCCATGGCTTGGCAGAACACTCACTCATGCTGGATGCTAGCCCTGCAGAGATGGGAAGGTCCTTCCCCTATGTGAGCCTTGGGCCTACAGTGTTAAGCCTGGATCTTGTCCACACACCTGCACTGGTCACCCTGAGCCTGTCCTTCACAGGTGGGCTGGCAGGGGCAGAAGCCACAGTGTCCGGGCAGTTGGCTGGGAAGGAGATTCTCTGCTGCTCGGCCTGCAGCTTCACCGTGGTGATTCTTGGGGTGGGCTCCGCAGGCTCTGAAGACTCCTGAGTCTCTAGCTGCCTCTGTGCCGAGAGAAATCACACTCCATGACTGCAGGGCCTGGCAGGGATGCTGGGTACCTGGGATGGGTTGGCTTGTACCTGCTGCTCCCCCAGGCCTTTTGGAGACTCTGTGTGGGGATCATCCAGGGTGGGGCCTGGCCTTGGGTCAACCATGAGGGACTCCGATGGGTCATCCTGATACACCTGGGCCTCCTCACTGGGGCTGTACGGAAAGGCCCTGGCAGGCGTGAGATCCAGGTACACTCGGTCAAGCTCACTCTCTCCGTTAGCATCTACGGCAGGGGCGGCCTCCCCAGCAGGCTCCACCTACAGAAAAAGAAGCTGGTTCACTGCCCCATTCCCCTGGACTCCAGTCTCTTGTCCTTGCTCAGGCTGGAGTTTCTGGGTAGCCCCCTCCCTTCCAGAGGAGCCCTCTGTGGAGTCCTGAGTAGGATGTCAGAGTGCAGAGGCAGAAGCCTCAGGACACAGCACCCCATGGAAAGAGGAAAGTGACAAGTCTTTCTAGAGGGGGTTAGGACTGAGGGAGCAGGAGCTAACCACCCTGCAAGAACTGCTTTGTTCCAGATCCAGGACCCTCCCACCGCCATGCTTGGCCCACCTCAGCCACCAGTGTCAACATGAAGGCTGGCATCGCTGCCCCCACCCTGTACTGACAGGTTTCCTCCCACTGACAAAATGAGCAGGTGTGAGCCAAACTAAAGTATAAAGGCAGGTTTATTGGGGCAGCTCTTGGGCTAGGGAAGTCGCCACGCAGACAGGGGGAGAGAGAAGCAGGGGAGGAAAAAAGGGTGTGCACACGCAGCCGAGAGGAGGGAGAGAGAGAGAAGACCAAGATGTCTGGATTATACAGTGAAGACCCTGGGCTGGAAAGTTCATCGGAGAAGGTGGAGTATGGCAGCCATACCATGTAACGGGTAGGGACTGAGGGATGCTGGGAGAATCTGGAGGCCAGGTCTGCTCTGATACATGTAGTAGGCACCTCAGCCACCTGTCCCAGCTCTGAAACCCAGCACACACTGCCCACCATCTATGCCCCGCCCTAGCACTGACCAGAGCAAATAAGCGGGTGTTTTCTAGCTAGGTCTCCAGTTGGGTCAGCCATGTAAGCCCACGCGCAAGAGGTGAGTGGCCTATACCTGTGGTGCTGTAAAACCAGGAGCTGCTCATCCCAGGGACCATCCGACCCTCTGTGATGAGGGCGTGGCAGGACTGGACAGTCCCTGCCACCGTCTAGGGGCTTACCACTACTGTGAGGTCCGGCATCGCCACATCGTCATACAGCTCTTCCTGGGAGACCCGGCTGGGCAGGCCATCGATGTACGTGTTGGGCTCGGAGAACTTTCTCTGCATCAGTCTGGAAGACATATGTAGGCACATGAAGCTTCTGTGACCCTGTACAATCCCACCAGCCTCAAGGAATGTGGAATAAAAGCTTGGCAACAAGGACATTGGAGATCAATGCCTACCTACACCCAGCTAGGGCCCTCTCCTTGCCGTGGTTCTGAAACTCTTGGGTCTGGATTCCCCCTCCAGAGAAAACAAACTTCCTTGCCACCCCACATCTCTTGTCAGACTCCTGCAGCCTTCCTCCCTTCATATGTCCATCCTGGTGCCAGCCATAGGATGTCAGGGCTTTTCACCCCACCCCCTCCCAGTGCTCCTGGGCTGCTCAGACAAGATGCACCCCCATTCTCAACATCAAGGAACTGGAAGCACCTCCTCATCCAAGACACTCCTGCCCAAGCCTGTCTGCTCATCTGTAAAGCAGAAGTGCCCACCTTGCCCTGCATATCCCAGAATGCACCAGTGAGTCTAGAGGAAGGGCAAGGGGAAGGCAGGAAAGGTGCCTAGTCTGAACCTGGGAGCCGGGACCCTCCAGTGGTAGCAGACTGTAGCTAGCTCCTGTCTAGGTTTCCCTGAGGGCTGTGCCGGGCTTCCGGCTCTTTGCTCTGCACCTCCCTCCCACAGGATGAGCAGGCTCACCTGACCTGCTCCCTCCCGCAGAATGGGTAGGCTCCCCTGACCTGCTCTGGGAGGCCGTGCTGCCCTAGCTGCCCATCAGGTCTAGAGACAAGGCTGGACTGGAGGACAGGCAAGAACAGGCCTCTTGTTACTCACAAGAGAGAGGTTTTGGCCGCACTCACAATACAGGAAACCCTTTCGGCATCCACATAGTCGTAGGTGAACTCCTCCGGGTCTGTTTTGGAGCCTGACTCTGAGAGCAAGAGGCCTAGCCAGTGCCCCATCTCCTCCGAGGACTTGGCCTAGAAGGACACGGGAATCATGGATAAGAGAAGAGTGGTATCCTGGCCAGTCTCTCCCCCTAGGCCAGAACGGCTCACTCCTGTCCCCACCATCAAGCCTGAGCAGGGCACCCTGAGTTTTATCAGCATACTGTATCCCCAAGCAAACCTAAGTACTGCTTCCTGGCAGTGATGTCATGGTGCCACTCAGTGACACTTCAGGTATCTGTGGGGAGCATCACATGGTTTGTAGAAGCTGATAACTACACTCTCAAGGCAAGGACCATGAAAGATTATCAGGAGTTAGCATCTGTTGCTAAAATTGTTGGTTACTGTTTCCATTGTAGGTTAGTCTATTTCATGGACAGCTGCTGTTCCCTTTATCATCTTAACCCATGCACACAAGACTGCTGAGACGTCTTTATTTTTGTTTATGGCATCAATAAAGTCAAGGAACCTGAAAGGCATACTGCAAGAACAAGAAGTCCTAATTTACTAACCCAGTTGCAGCACATCTGTGTGCTTCCTTTTAGGGGAATGGTGCATCCTAAAAGGGAACACCCAAACACAGACTCTGGATGCTTCTAGCCAACATTATTTCTTGCCTTCATGACAAGAAAATAGAAGAAAACTGTGTAAGAGCCAGAGGCTTATTTTCATGAGCAAAACTAGCTACCCCCCTGGCACACACAGCCCCACCACCCCTCTCTTGTAGCTCAAGAGGCAGCTACAAACCGAACCTGACTTCTGGTTGCTGTGACAGTCATCCTCACTGTCTGCTTGACTGGATTTGGAAGTACATAGGAAAGACACCTCTGGGTGTGTTTGTTTTTCTTTTGTTTTTGTTTTTCCGGACAGGGTGTCTCTGTGTGGTTTTGACTGGCCTGGAACTTATTCTGTAGACCAGAACGGCCTTGAACTCACAGCTGGCCTGCCTCTGTCCCCTGGGATTAGTGGTATACACCACCAGCACCCCACCTCTAGGCATGCTTGGAGGATGCTTCCACAAAGATTAAGTGACAAGGGAAAAACACCCCCTGCAGGTGGGTAGCACCACCCCGTGGACTGGAGGCCTCACTGAATAAAGAGGAGAATGCAAGCCGAGTACCCGCTCCAGCTGCTTCCCGGCTGGGGGCACAATGTGCTGGCTGCTCCCAGCTCTGTGGCCATGATTTCCCCCTCTCGGATGGACTGTTTCCCTTCAAACCACAAGCCAAATCAGTTTCTCTTTGCTGTGTTGTTTTCTATCAGGCATTTATTCACAGCCACAAGAAAAAGAAGACAGTTAACTTCTTTCCAACTGGATTTCTCAGTGCTGCTTTTTAAAGGCTCCTTCTAGGGTACCACCCTGACACTGGGCAACTGCAGCAGCTCTTTCTGGTCCACGTCACCAACACTTCATGGCACCCTTCTCCTTCCCTGAAACTGTACCTAAACCACTAACTGTGCAATTGGCCAAACATCGCCATACTACCAAACTAGAAAATAAGCCTGTGAGGACAGACACTGGTGTTCTGTCTCGTGCAGGGAGTAGATGCTGGCTTATGAATGGATGACTGTGTCTCTGTGAAGCCGTGGCTGCTGTGGATGGTCCAGCCACCAGAGGGCAGCATTGAAGCAGACGTTCGAGATGCCTGACTACAGATTGAGTGGACAGGAGTTGTTAGCAGGCAAGTGCCAGCTTGCCAGTAGGACCTTGGGCCCGCCCGTGGGGCTCCCTGCTGGCTGGTGTTATGTCATCCCTTGTTTTTGTAACTTTAACAATACGTGAAACCGAGGGCAGGCAGAGGCCAAACAGTAATTACATCACAGAGTAAATCCTGGTCCCAGATAAAGCCTGCCAGCCCTTTTTTGTGTCCTGGGCCTCTGGGTTCTCATGGCTGGCGGCACAGAAAGTAATTGTCACTCCTTTGAGTTTCAGAAGCCTCTCTGGTACCTGTGGGGGGGGGGCGCTAACAGTCCTCCCTGGCTGCCTAAGTACAGAGTGATGCCCATGGCCCCACCCTGTTACAAAGCCACCACCCTGAGGTCTGACGAGAACGGGCATTTTTCAAGCACACAAACAATTGCAAGTGATGGGGGCAAATACAACATGAAGCCACGTTGGTTGTGTCCCAGTGGGATCCTGATCCTCAGTGTTTTGATGGACATCGGAGTCTGCCCGCCCCCTTGGCTGCCCTTCCTGCCTGCCCTGCTGCAGCCAACAGTACCTCAAGCTTGGCCAGCTCCTCGCCATTCTGGAGGATTCGGAAGGAATAGAGGTGGTCGGGGCTGGGGGCTGGCAGCACGGCGCAGCCCAGCAGGCGGAGGGGCGGCTGGGCCACCTTGCTCCGGTTCCGGTCTTGGTAGAGGTGCAGGTGGCTGTCCCTAACGCAGCACCAGCGTGACTTCCACTGGCTATTCACCAGCACGTTTAGATAGCCTGCAGAAGGGCGTGCAGACGGGAGGGTGAGGCCACCCCTCCTCCCAACACACATCTCCCAGCAAGGGACACTCTCCGACAGGGACATGGCTGCAGTGGGATCTAGAAAACCACGGTGTCACCATTTCAGAGCCGTCCCACATCATCGCTGACACTGACTCTCAGGAGTACACTCTTTTCTAACAGCCAGGCCCTCTGAGGCAGGCAGCACTGCTATCCTGGCTCTTGCAGAAGTATGACCAGAGGAAAGTGGGCTTCGTCCTCCATTAGACCTGGCTGTTGAGCACACGCAGAGCACACAGGCTCCGCACCTCATCTCCATGCCTCTCCTCTCCATCAGGCAACCCCAGCTTCTGGAACGCAGGACAAATCTCCTGCCTCAGCTTCCTCAGCTCCCCTAACAGTTTGTCCAGACTTACCCACCCCCCCCCCGGGCCCAACCCTCCTCATTTCTCCTGAGCAGGCATGCCCATGCTCTCTCTCACGCTGACTCGGTTTCCCTTCTGTGCTGCTTCTCAGCTGACCTCTGGAAACGTGTCTCTGCAGGAGCTGCAGCATCTCTCCCCAGTACCAGTCTGCCATGTTTTAGCCTTTTGACTGGCTCTCCACTTCCCCTGCCAGCACCAGGGTGTGCCCAGGACACCCTCACCCATGATGGTTGCATGTATGTGTTCAGCTTCTCAAGGTTTACTAAGCCGCCACCATACACCAATGCAGCCTTGTCCCTGAGGCAACGAAGATGAGCAAAACCTGGCTTCTAGGCCTCCTGCACCCCTGTGTGGAGCAGGCTGTCTTCTCTCTGAGCCTTCTCAAACACACAGGCGTATGGAACAGGTCTCCTGCATTCTGCGTGATTGGCAGATGCTCTGAGCACTAGCCCGATGAGCAGGAGGTAGAGGAGGGCAGACATCCTGCCCCATACAGAGCTGGCCATACAGTGGGAGTGGGGGTCACATGTGCCTCTATTCCATATCAAAATGACATCAAAGTGGAGGACTGAAACCCCAGAACCTGCACTCCAAACAGATGCTACTGTGCCTATCACAACCCTCTGGACAAGACAGGTGTAGATCAAGGTAGTGAGAGCTAAGTCCCTGAGCACTCGGTTCTCAGGGCCATGTTCCTAGCCTCATGCGAGGAGAGGGCACGCGAACACGAAACAATCCCAGAAACAATCCCATCTCATCTCAGACACTGGTGCTCTGGGACCAGGCTCCCAGGCCCTGCGCTGTGTATCAGAAGGCTGCAGTGACAGGCAAATACAGGTGGTTCTGCAGCCTGGGAAGCAGATGGCTCCCGAGGGAAAGCCAGGGAGCAGGATGGAGAAGAACTGGAGTGAGGAGCAATGGCCTACAGGCCCTGGGGGGGGGGGGGCGTGCTGCGGCCAGAAGCCCCAGCCTGGGGAGTAAGAAGTTTCATACCAGGATGTTCTCCGGGCCTGGCCTGCCTCCTGCCTGACCTCAGCTCCTTTAGGTATGAGTGAGAGGAGAGATGGCCTGTGAGAACCTGGAAGCACCCATGCCTGCCCTCTGACCCTGCTGCTCCGGCTTCCCATGGTCCCCAGGTCTCGCCTGGCCCCAGCTCAGAGGTCCTCCTCCAGCTCTCATGCAGTTAAATCTGCTCAGCTCCCACCTGCCCTTCGAGGTCAGTGCCATGACACCATCTCTGATCCCAGGGAAAGAAAGGTTCTCCATGCCCCAAATCCTGATGACCGTGAAGATGGTCCCATGTGTACTCAGGTGAAGGGTCTCCCACCTACCCGGTCCAGCACTGCCTGCCATACCCCACACCCACACCATGGAGCAAACAGGATACTTAACACTGAGATGGTAGCAACCATGTGGCCCTCACTTCCTCAGGGGGACCAACAGTGCAGGACAGAACCTGGTGAAGCGTAAAGACCAACCCACAGGGGAGAGCAACCCAGGCCCTAGCTCTGTGTGCTCTCCAGACAGAGTCCTCTGCCTTCGCTGCCTGGGCTCGCCGCCCCCACACCCATACCATGACAAGGCCCAGGCGCTTGCTTGGGTCTTACTGGCTGTCTCGAGGGATCTCTCTGGAGGCTCCAGCGATGTGGACTTTTTCCTGCCCAGGTTCATCAGGTTGCTCAGTTTCAGGCCAGTGGAACACTTCTTCTTGACTGTTAAGATGAGAGAGAAACTATCAGTGTAGGACACAGCCTACCTGAGCAAACTCATCTCTACTGCCCTCCTCTCAGCCCTCCCACTACACGCATGTGCACACACATGCACAGGTGCACGTGAGCATATACTCCCTCCCCACATGAGGACTGGGGGGCCATGCCAGCTATTCCAAAGTCACACATTGTGGGGACGCTCAGCATCTCAGTGTACGTGACCCCTGGGACTCTACAGCCTGTGTGACCTCAAAGAAGTTTGAAGAAGGGCTAGAGAAGGCTCAAAGCATGTTCTCTTCCCCAGCCTGTGACAAAACGTAACTGGTTTGGCCCTCCCTCCTTTCATTCTGTTAGTTACCCCCACAGCAATCAGAGCTGCGCCAGACAGCCAAGGCTCACACCTTAGAATGCTGTTGCCCTCCCAACTGTGGGGTAGAGGCCCATAGCCTGGTTACCGTCTTTGGTCTCTGGGACCTCAGGATGGCCATCAGTGGTGCTCCCATACTCTGAAGCTGACAGGTACTTCTCAGCTATATCTGGCTGCAAACAACAAACAGATGGACAGGGATCACTTCCTGGGAATGGTTACTATGAGAAGTAAAATCTAAAGGGAAATAAGCAGCTCTTAGAGATTACCCAACGGAGGCCACTGGTGGGACACTGGCCAAACTTCCTTTGGGGGCTCACTGGAGCACCTAGCATCACTCTTCTTTCTGAGATTCACCTTCCCTCACTGTCAGAGTACCTCCTCTGCCATCCTATATGCAAGTGCTGGACCGGATGGGACAGTGGGCCCATCGCCAGTGGGAAGCTGTGCCTGTAGGAAGAACCCTCGTCCTCACCCAGTGGGAAGAGAACCCAAACTCATTCCTCTTGGCAGCCAGACAATGAGTGAGACCCTCTCAGTGGCCCTGCTTAGCTGTGTGGCCTTCAGCCTTCCAAAGAATAAAGCGGCCCCTCATCTTCCTCCTCCTTGCTAAGGTGCTCTGTGGATGCCGTTGCTCCCTGCCTTGCCAGTGCTAGGGACACATGTGTGCACGTGTGCGTGCCCTGGCTCCAAGCTTCCTGCCTGCTGAAAGGGGAACAGGAAGGGTGATGCACAGGTGAACTGCACTCGGCCCAGCCCCTTGATCCCCCAGGGTTCCCATAGCTCTGGCAGGGAAGCTGCCAGGCTGGAGCCACTGGCAGGGATCGGCACTGGGTCTGCTCCACCCGGAGGCTAGGGACTGGTCAGGCAAGAGCCGCAGCCTTGCAAAAGACATCTGCGGCACAAGAATACAGAATAATTCACGACAGCCAAGTTGCAAAATCAGTCTAGGCTCCATCAGCAGAGGACTGAGGGAAAAGTGGCGTGTACACACAGCGGAGTTTTATTTGGCCACGGAGAAGAATGAAATCACGTCATTTGCAGGAAAATGAATACAATTAGAGATCATCACATGAAGAAAAATAAGTCTCAGAAACACACAGTGCACGTTTATACAGACACATAAAATAACTTGTATATGACATGCATGTGGTGGCGGTGCTGGGGGGGGGGGGAACACAAGGACTAGCAGACGGAGATGTGTGATAGGCTTGTGTGAAAATGTCTTCTGAAACTGTAACTGTATAATAAATGTACTTCACCAAGGTCTTATATAAAAAAGGGGCACGGCAAAGTGAGTTTTGGCTCACTAGCATTCTCCCTTAGGCAAGACAGTAGTTAGCCCTGTAACTGTCTCGCCCGTTTTCCTGCCACGCTCACTCCCTGCCCTTCCCTAGGCATCGTGCGTTCCTTATTAATTGGGCTGTGATACAAGAACAAGGCTTTCAGTTTTACACTCTCAGTTTTTACCAAGAAGACCTGGACCTGGGCCCTCCCTCAGGGCAGGTGGAGACGTACTTTCTGACAGTTCAGGCGCTGGGCATCTGGCGTGTACTGGTTTCCCTCTGAGGCCCCTTCGGAAGGCAGGCCGCTCACCTCCTGGATGACCTGGACCAAAGAAGCACTGTGAGCAGAGACCATGGCCCTTGCATGCCCGTGCTGCATGGCCTTACAGCAGGGGAGACAGAACCTCAAGAACAGCACCCATTCCTGTCACAGCCCACAATGCACTTCCCTGCAGGAACTCCCTAATCTGGGGGTGTGAAGGGACCTGGGCTCCATGAACGCCCTTTCTGCTACCCCGAGGATATCTATGCTGTCTTGGGGTAAGCATACATTTGCTGGATGTCTCCCTGACTTTCCAGGGCTCGGGGCCCATGATGGAGATGCCACAACATCTGGAAACAGGCGTGGATACTGCTCTGATGTAAGGTCTGCACACTTGCTGGCCACAGGCCACTTCACCTCTCCTAGAAAGGATGTGATTTACTGGTACTTAGTGCCTAGCCTGGGGACACATGGGTCAGGTCTCACTGGTCTCACTAAGTCTCACTTGTCTCACTAAGCAGTTATGCAACTTCCTGCTGAGCCCATAGCCACCTCGGGAATTCCTGGAGGAGGAAAAGAGTGAAGAAAGGCAGATCTCCCTCCTCCATGTGTGTGTCACGTTTCAAGAACCCTCCATTTCTAGTCTCTGCCTACAACAGTTTGAAATCAAAGGATGCAAAACCAAGACAGACAGACAGACAAACAAACAAACAGCAGGGAAGCTTGGCTCTGGGGAAGGGGAGACAGGGCCTCTCTCACTTCCCAGCTGGCCCCCAGCTGAGGACTCAGACCCATGAGAAACAGGCAACACGTCATGGGAGGGAGGCAGCTGGGGACTCAGCATCGTAGCTCGACGACCCAGCATAACCTCAGTCACCGAGTCTGTGGCTGGGAGGACCCGTGCAGGAACCCTCACTCCTGTCCTTACTGCCTGAGACCCTCCTGCTCTGCCGCAGGCGTGGGCAGCTGCTCAGAGCCAGCACCACCTCTGCATCCATCTGCCAGGGAAGAAGGGTTTCTCAGTGCAGCGGAGACACCGGTCTGGTGTCTTCTGAATCATGTTCTTGTCTTTGAACCCTCCAGAAAGAGCTGTGGTGCCAGGGAGACAGGATGAGGGTTAGGGAGGAGCAGTAGGTCTGAGCAGAACAGGTAGGTCAGACAGAACAGTCCTGGGAACTAGACCAAGGAGCAGTGTGCATGTGCGTATCCACATACAGGCACATGTATGGAAATGTGTGTGCATGTGTGCACACTCATGGGTACCTGTGTACTTAAGAGTATGAGCATGGGCAGGATGCCAGGTACCAACAGGGAGGGCTGGGCAAGAGAAGGGAGTCCAGCCGGCATGCAGCCCTGGAGCCCAGACCAGCCCCTCACATCCCCCGGGCCTCGACTGTCTCAGCTCTGCTGGCCAAGCGCCCTGTGCCTGGCATACACTGTGCCTGCTGCTGAGCACTTTGCATGCATTAAAAACCAACTTCAGATCACTTTGTGTATGTGCACGTATACATACATATACATACATACACACGATACATACATAAACATACATACACACAATACATACATATACACATACAATACATATAATACACAAAATACGTGCATACATATGCATATACATATATACACATGATACATATACATTTATACACACAATCCATACATATACACATAATACATACACACATAATATATACATACATGTGTTGTACATATGTACACAAATGTATATATACATGCATACATATGTGGGTACACACACATATACACACATGTGTGCATGTCAGGCTTGACTTGTCAAAGTCAAATAGTCTCTCAGGAATCTTCCAGATCCTCCAAACTGCACATCTGTGTATAATGGCCCCCTCTGTCCTACATGACAGTCCATAACCACCTGAAAATTACTCAAAAAGGACTCAAGCACCTGTCGATCCCTCCGAGCAGACATGCTTGGCTAGACTTCTCAAAATATGAAGTGGTTTCACAAAAACAGCTTGTCAGTGTCAAATCTGTGGTGCTCAGCACACAGGCTGGCCAGCCCCTGGGTAGGTACCATTTCCAGTCATGTTTAATAAGTCACTTCAGGCCCTGTCCTGACAGGCTCACAATGATGGCTCTGCGTAGCCAGGAGGGCTGGGGTGGCTACCATGCCGCAAACACCCATGTGGGCACAATGGTGGAGCAGATGGCAGAAGTTAGCGTGGCTCTCACGGGATCACCAGGGGTCCTGGCAGGCTTTGAGACCTTGCCCAGCTGGGAGTCTTTTCTTGCTTCTGGACCTATCATGCTCAACATCTTTAGCATGGACCCTCCCCAGGTGCTTCCGCATGGCCGCTGGACTGCACAGCAGCAGGACTCCTCAGGTGTGCCTGAGTGGCAGGAACTACGTGCAGGGTAGGCAGTCCTTGATCTACAATCCAGCTGCAGCTCATTTGCTGGGTGACAGCTCCCTCTGCCTTCCAAGCCTTACTCTCCAGTCCCATGGAGCAGGCTCCTCAACACTGCCTGGCTATGCCCAGGGTTAAACCTGTTCAAAGCCCACAGTGCATGTGGGTACCTCACAGAAGCGGCACATACCTACTGCCTGTTATCATGGAAGAATGCAATGCCCCATCAGAAGAAAGACAGCAAAGAGATTCTAACTTCAGCCAAGCCCTGGCTTCCAAGGATTCGGACTGAGCAGCAGAGGGTCTGCAGTGGGCCTTGACATTGATCTCCAGTAGCCAGGATGCTGCAAGCCCTGAGCACCCGAAGGACCCTTTCTACTCTGGACCACGCCTTCCAGGACTCCAGGAGCCCTGCTCGTAGGCACTGCTGGAAGCAGCTGGGCCCCGCAGTCCGCTTACCCGCAGCCACTGCTCAGCTTGGTCCTTGCTCTGCAGGCCCAGCACAATCACATCTGCATTCGTCGGTGTGATCTTAAGCTTGTGCTCTTTCTTCCGCACGTGTTTCTCCTTGTGCACGACGCTGCTGCCCAGCAAGCTCACGTCCAGCTGAGGGCTGTGGTCTTTGGACGATTTGTAGCACTGGAAGAGAGAGGATGTGACTTTGCCTGGGTACAGGTGTAGATTCTGCAAAGGACAGGCAGGCCCCTGGACACTGAGATGTCCCCGTTCCCAGAGCCTGACCTTATCTCCAGGCCATAGGGCTGAAGACCCTAAGGCAGGCCTTAACCTCTGCCAGCCTCTGTCCAGCTGTCTGTCTGTATGTCTCTGTGTCTGTTATTCTCTGTCTCTGTCAATGTCTTTCTCTGTGTGTCTCTCTCTGTCACTCTCTGTCTCTCTCTCCTTCATGCTCCTTCTCCTTGACTTGACCAGGGATGTCGCAGAACCTGCCTCATTCAGATCTACACTGCTCTGGCCTCAGACAAGGGGGCTTGTCTGGTACAGCCGTGTGCCGCTTAGAGATGTTCTGGAATGTACAGTGGCTTCCTAAGATCACACCCTTAATGTCACAGCTGTCTTACAGTCTAGCTTAGCAGATGACAGAACTCAAAGGAGGGGACCATCATCCTCTACCAGAGAAGACGCGTTGTCCTTCAGCACTTTCTTGTAAAACAAAGGTCCTCACGGCATCACCCAAAATACCATCTGCACTGAGGTGGATATACTGTGGCTAGAGGGTGATGTTTATAAAGCCCTCATGAATCCTTAGGTCACAACAGGAGCTGTCAGCTTTTGTTCTGTTTTGAGATAAAGTCCTTCCCAGGTTGGCCTTGAGTTCTGAGAATCAAATAATCTTGCCCCACACTTTGAAGCAGCTGACTAACCACACCTAGTTGAAAACTGTGAATTTTAATTTAAAATACCAGGAAGTGCAACTATTGTCAGAGTCAATCTCTGGTTCCTCTGCAGATTTTGACTTAGAATAAGTGGTTCTAAGTTTTGTAGTTCTTGGGATGAATCCAACAGTTCTGAGGTTGCTCAAACCAAAGCAGCAGCCAGAACTAGGGCTGGAGCTGGGCTGATGAAGGCACTGGGAATATACCTCTCAAATAAAAATTTTAAAAGCAAGGAGACCCTGCATTGGCACATGTCTGTAATCTCTACCCTGGAGATGCTGAGGCAGGAGGATGACAAGTTCAAGACCTGCCTGAGTTGCATGGTGAGATACTTTCTCACCCCCACCCCCACCCCCAGAAATAATAAGCACGTAGCAAGGGATAGGATGTCGAGAGCGACCTTGCTGCTTTCACAGTTAATTAAAAATTACTAATTCATAATCTTCCTAAGTCAGACAAAATAGGTTTATCTACACATGCAAAATTTTGCATTCTCTTAGGTTAGGAAAATATTAAACTCTCCTGATATCAAAGGCTCAGCCACCCCTCCCATGTGTATGAGGGAGCAACCCCCTCTCCCATTGCCCCCACAGCACACAGTAAAGAAGAGCACTGACCAAGAGCCTGGTGTCCCTGATCACACACAGCTGCTTGGCCCACTGGCCTAGCCACTTCTTCCGCCACAGGAAGGCACAGATGCGGGCGTCACGCATCAGCTCAATGCTGGCCTCAGGCGAGGGCCACTGGTAGGAGACTGTCTTGCCTTTGCTGTTCTCCTCTTCATCATAAGATTCATAGGAGCTGCTCACAGCCTCTCCATCTTCTGCAAGGAAGATCCACCCAGTCAGTCAGGGCCCAGCCTGGCATCTGTAAGCAACATGCAGAGGGCAGCAGGCAGGAGTGGCCAAAAACCCCAAGCTGCAACTATCAGGCCTCCCATCCTTGAGATAGCTCAGCGGTGTTATACCCCAGCCCACGTGAAGAAACTTCTCAGGTACTGACTTGGACCACACAGCATATTTCCCTGCCTAGACTGTCTTCACAACTCCACAGACAACCCCAGTGAGGTGTGGCCGCCCCACTGAACTATATCATAGCCCTACAGGCCTCTGGCTCCTCAGCCAGTGGGAATTCCAGATTCCAGGCTGGGTCAACCTCTGCCCCAGGTCTCGGAAGGACCTGTCTCTCGGCAGGGAGGTCAGGAAGAAAAGAAAAAGAGGCCACATAAACCAAAGCAGGAAATGGCTTTCTGGGAAGTGGCCACTTTCCTTGTTTAGGACACCCCTTTACCCTAGTGAAGTAGAGACAGGTGGGTCTCTGAATTCCAGGTCATTTTGGTCTACACAGTAAGATCCTGTCTCAAAAGAAAAAGAAAAACAACAAAGCAATGTCCTGGGTCCTGGTCAGAGCCCTTAGCACATCTGCTAGTTCCCAGGCCACGGTTCCCCTGGAAGAGCCCTGAGCTCCTTACCTGGGCTATCTTACAGCTTCTCCTGCACCTGCCAGAGGCTGCTTTATGTTCTATCTTAAAGAATCCCTCTGCTCAGCACAGTACAAACTGCATGATTTGGTGCACATTTCACCTTCTTCCAAGTTTAGTTCCTAGCCCTATTGTTCTGCAAGCATGGCTCTTTTCCAGCTCCACTGCTGTGGTCAAGGCCAACAAAAACCATACAAAAAAAAAATCAGTCTACCTTCTACCCACACATCCATTCATGCATGCATGCATCCATTCATGTATTCAAGCATCTATTCATGCATGGATCCATGCATCCACTGACCCACCTACCCAATGCATCCATCCATCCATGCATTGATGTATCCAACCGTGCATGCACCCATGCATCCACCCACCCCCATGTATACATCAATGCATTCAACTAACCATCCTTTAAAAAGCATCATGGAAAAGAATTCCTAGATTCCCATGACAGTTCCCTAATGATCTTGATATTCTGCCTGAAGTTCCATGGACAAGGAACTGGATATTCACCTATCATTAGACACGCCCCTCTGCTCAGAGAACCAACTGCAGGGTCCCTGTGCCTCCATGTCGCTGTGCTCCATCCCTGAGACGGACTGAACACCAGCCCCTGCCACCCCATGACTCACTTCAAGAGATGCACCGTGGGCTGGCTGCTTTATCTTTTTAGCTGGGTTCCCTGTATATTAGTTAAACAGTTGCAATTGAATTAAAATACAGGAAAGTGAATGGGCCTGCTGTGGTAATTATTCTAGTCACTGAGCCAAACAAAATGTATTTACTTTGTTTCAATATTTCTAAAAGTGACACTTCACCTGTTTTCATGCCAGTTTTCTTTAAAAGCAATATAGTGCTACTCATCTTCTTGGCTTACCAAATACACGTGAAAAAAGGATACAGAGTTCATAACCCACACCTGTTATGTCTATTGAATACACATCCATGGAAAGTCATGGCGCCTTTCAGAGGAGGGCCCTGAACTCTGGTGTTGCTGTGGTACCGTAAACTCACACAAGCCTCCCAGAAAGCACCTGGCAGCCTGTTGTTTCAAAAGCCACAAAGCATCCCTACTTTCTGATCAGTAATCCCAGTCTGGGAGCTTATCTGAGGAAACTAACTTTGAAAAAAGAAGAAGCGGGGCCAGCGAGATAGCTCACTGGGTCAGCGTCCCTGCTGCTGAGCCCGACATTGGTGTGAGCGTGTCCCGTCAGCCCCTACCTCTTGCTCTCACATAGGAGTAAGTATAAAAATTAAAAAGAGATCGAGCTGTTGCCTCACCTACAGAATTCCCTAGGCTACAGCCCAGCACCAAAATAAATAAGCAACAACTTAAACACAGGTTGGAGAAACATGGCCAACGCTGCCGCTGGATGCTATTCAGCAGCCAGCAGCCAGGCCGCTAAGTCAGTACGGTTGTATCTACTAGAAGTATCACTGCTACCACAATCAATCCAATCCCTGAAAACTAGTTTGAACCTCAATGAACTCCCTAAGAGAAGAAGGCAAGGAGGAGGCAGATCTGCAAGCATGCAAGCACGCAAGCAGACAAATCAAGAGGCAAAAGAGCGCTCGAGGGGCTGATCCGATGGGGAGATGGCGGCTGCGTGCCTAGGCTAACTTTCAGTCCCCAGTATTGTAGGACCTGTAAAGAGCGAAGGGAGAATGGTCTGGCCAGTGTGGTCTTCGCTCCAGAACAAAAACACAGCCGAGAGAGGCTGCCAGGCTAGGTGTGAATGCGCTGGCTCTGTCCCCAGGGCCCAGTGTGTGCTTCTGAGATGGCCTCACCTCATGAGGAGCTCTGACCATGTGAGGTCCCCAGAAGCTAGCTGAGGCATAAGAGCTAATCCTAGTACAAGGAGTAGCTCGGGAATTTTTAGAGCAAATACGTAAACTACCATTTGTATTTATCCTTAGGAAGGACGATAGCCCCTCATTAATGTTGAGTTTTCTTAAAACAGACCTCTCCCTGGCTTGCAGGGTGTGGGGTGAGGAGGAGTGACAGGCACAGATCCTGATGTACACCTCCTGCTTCCACGGGCACAGCTTTCTGGAAGGCAGAGTATGCCAAAGGCAGGCTTTCCAGAATGCAGGGTTCTACACTCATTGGGAAGGAAAGTGGACGATGGCAGTCATGCAGGAACCAGTCAAGGGGACAGGACAACATGGCCTCCCAGGGCATGCACCCATCTCAGAGTGGGAAACCTCTGGCTCTCAACTCTGGGGACAAGCAGTACCCAAGGTGACTGTGGCATAAATGACTCCTTCCGGCACCTGTGCCCATCTGGGGACTCCAGTGGGGAGGGCTGCTCCGTGAGGACCTGTGTGATTGATGTTCAAAGGCACAGACAGAGGAGGGAGAGGGAGAGAAGAAGGGAGGGAAGGGTGAAGAGAGTCATGCACAAAGACTCAGATGTGGTATGCGACTTCCCCTCTCTAGAGCAGTTCTCAACCTGTGGGTCACAACCCCTTTGGAGGTTGACTGACTCTTTCACAGGGGTCACCAGGGACCATCAGAAAACACAGCTATTTACATTATGATTCATAACATCAGAAAAATTACAGTTATGAAGTAGCAATAAGAATAATTTTATGGTTGGGGTTACCACGACATGAGGAAGTGTATTAAGGGGTCACAGCATTGGGAAGGTGGAGAACCACTGTACCAGAGGCTACTGCTGTCCCCTCTGAGGTGTGGACTTACCAGGAGAGGCTGAGGATGCCATTTACGAGTTCTGTTCACACCTAGAGGTGACCACAAGCCCTCAGCTGTGGCATGATGTCAGAGCAACATGTGTCATGTCTGGCTATTGCTTCTAAGAAACAGGCAGGCATTTTCTACTCCCTCTTTGCAGAGAGGGAGCTCTGGACCTGAAGGGTGGCTGAGCCAAACATTAGAGGTGCCGGTGTACCTAAATTTCACAGGCTCAGAAATGCCCACTGCTCTGAAATCAACACCAGGGAGTTTTGTGTTACCACAACTGGTCTTCCCCAGCTTGCCACATCAGCCCTGATATCTTGGGCAAACAGAGGGACCGTCATGTCTCAAGCACACAGAGAGGGACACTAGTGACAAAGCAGGAAAGAGTCCCAGCATCTGGCCTTGTCAACAAAGCCAGCACAATCCTGTTGGCCAACCATCTAGACCAACACCTAAACTTAGCATTCCTTCCTCTTGCTGCAACTGGTCACTCTGCTCGGGCAGGTGTGGGGACAGCAGGCAGGAAGTAAGGGCTGTCTGGTTTGCCATGCAGACAGGAAACAGATAAATACAGAACAGTAAAGTTCTCTGGAACAAGGATGTTCAACTCCCCAGACTGTCCCCAGACCTTGTGATGGCAGGAGATACGGGCAATCTTCCTGCCACTGCTTCCTTGGCCCAGTCTTCCTGGTGAGTTCAAAGTGACACAGTGAGAAGCCCCAAACCAGGTGGTGGCCAGCAGGTGGCGGCTAGCAGGGATGCACAAGCAGGTGAGAGAGCAACACTAAGAGTTGGGGGTTTCTGGCCACTTGTTTGTGTTGTGGGGAAACATCTGTCCCTGTGTGTTTAAGAGACAGGTTGTGGCTGGTAGGAGCCACACCCAAGCCAGGAGATGGGCTCAAGATGCATGGAGATGCTCCCTGGGTGAGTCATTGTTTCTGCCTTCAGGATGCTCCCAGACAGCATCGGCACACCCCTGTTTGGCTTGGGTCTGAAATCACAGCCTGGCTGTGACTCGCCAGCTCCTCACTGGCCCAGTGGACTGAAGTGAGGCTCATCTGCCCACAATGCCAACCACTTATAATAGCCTCAGTCCCAACAAGCCCCAGCCTGCCACACAGTTCCTGGGGGCCGCAGGTAAATAAGAAAGAGAAAAGGCCAAGTCTCAAGCTCCAGGTCCTGTTTCATTCTAATCCTGTTGTCTAAGAAATAAATGTTCAAGGCCCTGCCTGCACCAAGTTTGTCCCCACCACCAGGACCACCCTCACCTTTGACATTTGCAAAGTGCTCTGTGACCACAAACCATTCTCACAAAGAAGAGAGTGAGGAGGGGCTGCCCCTGGGGCCACGTCACAGCCTTCTCCCCAGTGTGGGTTACAGAGGCACTCTGCACCATTAGGAGTCTTTGGGGCTGGAGAGGGTTCAGCAGCTAAGCACTCCTGCTGTTTCCCCAGAGGACCCAGGTTTGGTTCTAGCCACCCACATGGCTCCTCACAACTGCCTGTAACTCCAGTTCCATGGGCTCTGATGCCCTCTTCTGACCTCCTTGGGCGCTGGGCACAAACACGGTATAGATAGATATGCACAGGCAACACATACAAATAAAAAGAAATTACTTTCTTAAGGAGAAAGCTCAGATAAAAGAGTAGGAGCCTCATGAGAGGTCATAGGTGAAATGTCCTCAAGGGGGATCATGGGACGCTAGCCCTCCCTAGCCTGCCTTCGATTGTTGTCCCCTGACAGGTCCCAAGGCCACCTAAAGCAGCATGTGTGGCCAGCCTTGAACTCGAGCCCCCCAAACTGTGGACCTAAACCAACCTTTAACCTTATGAGTTAGTGATCTCAGAAATCTCCTGATGATAACGAAAGGTCGACTTCTGCAGGCGGAGGACCCTGGCCAGCAGGAATAGGATCCCAGCAACCGGCTAAGCTTGCACAGCCCATTTGCAAAGTGTGCAAAGCCACAGCAAGGCTAGTCATGAACTGAGCTGCAAAGAAAGGCCTGGGTTCTCCTTCAAGAGAAAAACCGAAGTTCTCACGGTGGCCCGAGGCCGCTTCTGCATGCTCCTCCTCGCTCCCAGCTCATCTGGCCCTGCACAGTGGCCTCCTTGTTCGTCAAACATACCAGGGCACTCTCTGACTTAAGCCTTGCGCTCTCTGCCCAGAATTCTCTCTCTGCAGTTACCTGCTTGCTCTCTGCCCCATGGCTTTGGCCATCTGCCTGAGGTCACAGCGCTGGTGTCAGAATGACCGCCTTCCACAGGAAGCCAAGCTGCTGTCTCCTTTGCTACCGTGACAGCCAAGATCAAAACCATAATCTGACCTAACTGTGGTCGGTGCTGGCCTTTGAACTTCTCATCCTGCCAGTGTGAGCAGAGTGACTGAATGACCTTGAGCACTTCCCTCACTCCTCCTGACCTCCCCCCTCCCCCACAGGCCAGCACAGCTCTCCCACACCTTCTCCCCGTGCCCAGCGCGGCCACAGTGCCTGGAACCCGTGGACACAGGAGGCCGCTCTGGGCATCCCCAGGGCCTCCCACAGCTGGGGCCTGGACACTTTCCACAAGGGATGTGTGCTGTGTGGCTGGTTCATAGCTGAAGCCATTTCCTGTGTCGTGTCACTGTGTCTGCTGCTGCACAAGGTGAGCGTATCACCAAGACAGCGCAGCCTGTGGGTTACCACACTCGGGGCCCTCTGGGCCCAGCCTGGGACGTACCATTGATGGACGTGTCATACGGCTCAGCCTCTTCATAGTAGCCCTCGGGAGCCTCAGTCTTCAGCACAGCCAGCTGCTTCTGCTCCGGAATCTGCAGCACAAACACACAGAGCCAGCGGCTTCATGTGGGGCACACGGAGAACAGTGAGGGTTAGCCTTCAGTGTGTGAAGGGACGTGCAAGGTGTGGGACTCTCAGCTGACAGGGTCTACCAGGAACTGCCATGAGGTGGGATGGCCTTCAGCCCTGTCTCCTTTCCCTCTAAGACAGTATCGCTGGGCCATGTTCAGGGCACATGAGCCCAAGTGTGGGCTGGAGAGGTGGCTCAGGGGTTGACAGTGCGGCATAAGCAGGAAGGGCAGGCTGGGATCCAGGTACTCAGGCATGGAGCCAGGTGTCCTGCAGATGATGCAACTCCTGCTCTGATAGATCTGACAGCCTCTTCTGTCCTCTCCGTGTATGTACACACTCTCACCCACACACACTCCCACTCACACACAAACACACACTCTCACATACTCTCACACACACACACACACACACACACACACACACATACATTCACACACATATACACACTCTCTCACACACTCATACACACATTCACACACATACACACACTCTCTCACAAACACACACACACACACACATGCAAATACAGAGATTAAATATGAGGGAGGGTTGTTTGCACAGACCTATGTGGGCCTGACCCACATGAAGCACAGGAGGTCACCATTACTGTCACGGGGCCCC
Organism: Pachyuromys duprasi; assembly: GCA_028658305.1. Classification (NCBI taxonomy): domain Eukaryota; kingdom Metazoa; phylum Chordata; class Mammalia; order Rodentia; family Muridae; genus Pachyuromys; species Pachyuromys duprasi. The sequence goes on from CM053762.1 coordinate 66,506,723, forward strand.
TGCAGCCCGGGATCTGCAGCCTGTGTGGAAAGGGCACCAGGTATGACAGACGGCTCTCCCAGCACGCACTCTTCCTGTGTCAGCTGAAGCAGGCCTACACAAGCCTGGGTCTAACTCCTGTTCCCAGCTGTGCCTGCCTTCATACCAGTGGTGCCACAGCAGGCACGAGGCAGGTCCTGTCCCCCCAACTTCCACAGACACACAGGAGGGATCGGGGTCATGAGGTCACAGAGCAGCGCTGGAAGAGGCGGCCTCTGAGAAGGCCCCTGGGTGTCTCCCTCCTGAGTGCACGCACTAGGCTGGCACCCCAGAGCTCATGGGCTACCATGGCACAGAGCCCCCACAGCGCTGTGTGTCTGCCATCGCTCGGCCTGCAGAGGAAGGGTGGCCTGTGAGAGAACTGCGAGGGCAAGCTCTGCCTGAGGGTCCGAGGGGAAGAGTCCTTGCCCCGGACTCCCAGAAGCCCCATTCCGGGGCCCCTTGGAGAGAGTAGGTCTTGTCTGGGGGACACTGCAGGCACCCAAATATGGCTCCGGATCAGGGGCTGATTAGAACAGAACACACAAGAGAACAAGGTCTTCTGCCACCAAGTTACCACAAATCCCCCCCAGGGTCCGGGGTCAGTGGCTAGGGAGGCCATCTTGTTTAAGGCAAAGCACCAGGGGGATTTCCTGAGCATCTCTCCAAAGTAAAACCTGCTGTAAGTAGACCACTAGAGACAGCCTAGGGCCCTGAGAAAAAAACCAGCTCCAGGGCCAGGCTAAACCCCAACAGTGGAACGCTCTGAGACTTTGGAGGGAACCTCAACTGAGAAGCTGTCTCTGTAAGACCCAGCCGTGAGGCATTGTCTTAATTAGTGACTGATGGGAGAGCCCAGCCCACCGAGGGTGGAGCCATCCCAGGGCTGTGGTTCTGGCTTCTAGAAGAACAGAGGATGAGCAAGCCGTGAGGAGAAAAGCCATAGGTAGCCATAGGTAGGCCTCTGCATCAGCCCTGCCTCCAGGCTCCTACCCTGTGTGACTTCCTGTCCTGGCTTCTTTCAGTGCTGTGGAAGTGTAAGCCAAGTAAACCCTTTCCTCCCCACCTTGCTTTCTGGTCATGGTGTTTCGTCACTGTAAGCGCAACCCTGATTAAGACAGCGATCTCAATTATGCAAGAGATTTGATTTCAGTGCTGAACTAACCCATCAGAGGAGACAAGGAAGAAGTCGCCTCGAGATGCAGGATTTACCAAGATCTGTTTCTGCTTGCTCTCCAAAGAGCCAACTAGCAAACATTTTAGGAATCTGTGGCCACCTGGGTCTCTTCCTTCAGCTACTCAGTCCTGGGCTTGCAGAGTAGAGGGTGTCCACAGGCCGTACAAGCTAAGGGAGTGTAGCCGGAGCAAAGCACAAAGCAGAGGCTGGCGGGTGGACCCACAGGCTGAGATGAGACCAGGACCCAATGGTCCCAGATGATCTGAGGAACTCACGTTCCTTCACTGGGCAACAAACTGTGGGGAGTTCTGGAGTCAGGGTGGGTGGGTAGACCACTTCCCACGCAGACCGTGGAAATGCCACTTGGATGTCAGCTGCTTCCCCCAGCAGGAAGCTCTCTTGAGATCAGCGCTAATGTCATGTTCAGGCTTCAGAGGGGCGTGGGGTAGGGTGGTGTGCCTGCCAAGATGGTGCGGAGGCCAGCACACATCTGTTTCTCTTGCAGTGGCCACGGCACCTGGCTGTGCAGCCTGCAGCCTGGAAAGACCTCAGCTGCCTGAGTCACTGTCCACACCCACGAGTTTGCTGCAGACCCCTGTCTGCCCTCCACTGCTGGATGGACCTGCTCTCTGACTCTTCGGGGATTGCAGTGAGGATCCGCCACCAGGGATGGGTCGGGGCTGAGCTGAAAAGCATTGTGCGCCAGCACAGGGATCATATCCTGGTCCAGACAAAGGCACTGTGGGCCCGCATGTGGGTGAAGGTTTCCCCATGGCAGTCTGGTCTTGTGGAGTCAGGAGAGGGAAAGGGGACTCTGTCTGAGGAGGGAAGGTCACTGCAGGCTCAGGCCCTGGGATGGAACTACCATGTGTCCTGTCTGGGAGGCCGAGGCGGCGACGACCATTGGGTTTCCTCCACTTGACCCTGCTCCTCTGGAAACCATGGACTTAGGCTTTCACTGCTGTGGGCAAAGGGAGCAGGAAGGTCTGAGGGGCACAGGCATGGAGACACACATGTGCGGGCAGGGAGGGCAGCCTGGGGGGGACCACCCCTTCCTCAGGACACATCAGGAAGCACTGGAGGGAAGTGGGAGCCCAGGAACTTGGAAGGCTGTGGGCATGCATGGACTTCTAGCGAGGAGTCCGTGGTGGAGGGAGAGGCCTGCACTGTAAAGCAGCTGGTGCTGCTGGAACATTCCCCAGGCCTGGAGTCTCTCCACAGGAAAGTGACCACACCTTGGAAGGCCCCCGAGACTGAGCTCTTCCTGGGAGGTGGTATTTTCTCCAACTTAAGCACCAACTTTCTCTGAGCCGTGGCCTGAGCCTTCCCACACTGAGCGGTGCCCATCACAGACAGCCCAGGAAGAACACCCCCATCTATCTAGCCCTCTCCCCCACTTCCACTCACACGGAGCCCTCTAAGTCTTCACACTGAGGAACGGTGTGAATCCCTCAGGCTTCCGGGTCCACTGTGACTGGATTCTTTAGAACTATGACCAAGGCCCAGGCCCTGCTCTCTACACTGTGTTTAAAGCACAGATTTCTAAATCAGTGAAAACTCAGTGCCAGGGACTCTGCCCAGTGAATAAACCTTCCCCCCAGGCGTTGACCCAGGAGCACCTGGTATGACAAGTGGCATTTCAGATCAGCAAAGTCATGGAGAACGGTGTCTGGGGAACTTACTGGAGAACCACAGTTGCTCTCCTCTACCCAGAACCACCCATTGGTGGCCATGATGGCTCCAGGAAGCTGTCCCTCCTAGACCCCCAAAGTCCTAGGGTGAGGCTGAAGGGAGGGGAAGCTGAAAGGATCACAGCCCCCACTCTGCTAAACAGAACCAGCAAGAATCCCGTGTTTACATCCTGTCTCCCTGACATCCGGGCTGAGATGGTGACAGAGTCACCTGTCCCTTGATAGGCAGTGGAGGATCAGATTTGCATGGAATGAGGAAGAGGCCACCAACAGCATCCTATAGACACCCAGAGAGGAAGGATCAGCCCACCAGCTGTTGCCCAGCTCAGGGACTTCAACTCATGGGAACTAACCTAGGTACTCAAGCATTACGTGTGCTGCATGGTTGTGCATTCCAGCTGTCCTTAGGAAACCTTGAATAGAGGCTGGTTCAAGCCATTTGGGGGTTCAGACCCTTCTTGAGCCTCCTCCAACCTCTTAGGTGTGGCCTTGGGCCTCCTCTAGGGAGCTTCCTTCTGGGGAAAAGAGCCTGATCAAGTCCTGACACTGTCACTTTAAGACTAGGACGTGGGCTTCCTCCACATTTTTCTGGTTGGATTTATTTGATTTTATTCTTCTTTTATTATTTATTTTTTAGTTAACCTGCCACAAGCAAGAGTTATCTAAAAAGAGGGAATCACAATTGAGAAAACATGTTTATAAGACTGAACTGTAAACAAACAAACAAACAAAATCCTACTGAAAGCACTTGTGTTTGTGGTGCTTTAGACTTCAGCATTCTTTGTGGAGTATATGTGTATATGTGATCTCTAGAAAAAAAGAAAGGCTGGCCTGCGGTCATGTATGTAGGGCGTTGTCTGGATTGGTGACTGATGTGGGAGGGCTGGGCCACCGTTCGTGGGTGGTGGCCTCCAGGCAGGCGGTCCTAGATGAGGTAGGAAAGCCTACTGAGCAAATCAGGGGAGAAAGCCAGTAAGCAACGCTCCCCAAGGCATCTGCTTCAGTGACTCCTCTAGGCTCCTGCTTTAAGTTGCTGTCTTGACTCTCCTCAGTGATGGCCTGAAACTATGAACTGAAGTAACCCTTTCCTCCCTAAGTCACTTTTGATCACAGCGTTTATCAGAGCGATAGAAACCCACTACACCTTGAAATGTAAACACGGTCTCATCTCACCGAATGCCGCCTCAGTGTGCACATACGGTGCTGCGCAGCTTACAAACTTAGCCCGTTGAGCATGGCCTTGTGGTCAGACAGATGCCAACATCACTGTCACTTAAACACCAAGGAAGAAACTGGGTGCGGTGGCCCCAGCCTTTAGCCCCAGCACTCAGGAGGCAGGTGGGCCTCTGAGTTTGAGGCCAGCCTGGTCTACAATAGGTCAGCTAGAGCTACACAGAGAAACCTTGTCTTGTAGAAACCAAAACAAATAAACAAACAAAACCAAAAACAAAGGGCTGGTGACTTGACATAACTTGCTTATGGTCAAAGAGCTAAAAATGCTGGCCAAGTGGAGACCTGAGCATGGGACCAGACGACCTATAATTTTACTCACCACTCTTCCACTCATCCACCCATCTGTCCATCCACCCATCTATCTGTCCATCCATACAGCTATCCAGCCACATAACTTGCCATTCATCCATCTACCCATCTATCCGTCCACTCATCCCAGGGTGCAGCTACTTCCATATGGCTGAATTGGCACAGATACTAGATATGAAGTGGTAGGGGAAGGGGTGCTATGCTTGTCCTGTGGGGCTCATATCTGATGACAGAGATAAATATGAAAACAACTATGTCAGCAGTGACAAGGAACATGGCTGAGGCAGGATGGGACAATGGCTCCTTCATCCTGGCCAGGCAACACCAAGAGCTTCTGAGAGAAGAGTTGCTGGCAGCCACAGACAAGCCAGGAGCCCAGAAGTATGAAGTCCCCATGGTGGAACCAACCCCAGGGGCGGAAGGGCGCTGAATGGAAAGCCAGCATGAGGTGGCTGCACCCACTGCTGCTGGGTGGGAGAGGCAGCCTGGAGGTCATGTTGGGAGCAGGGAGGCTCTGAGCTGCAGGGTGGTGCAACGCCCCGTCCCTTTTTTGTTCTGTATATTTGAGGCAAAGTCTCACTTTTAGGCCATTCTGACCTGGAACTTGCCATGTAGCCCAGGCCAGACTTGAACTCGTGGTGGTCCTCCTGCCTCAGCCTCCTTAAATGCTGGGATTAGAGGCCTGAGCCACTGCATTCTTTTGGAAGGTCACAGACTCATGGACTGGTGACCAGAACTGCTCCTGGCCCAGCAGTGTGAGGTACAAGCTGACACCTGACAGCAGCACTTGAGACTGTCCCCAGTGCCTTGCCCTCAGCGCCTGGAGCGCCCTGGCTGCCTCCTGCTGCATCTTGCACACATGATATGCTCAGAACATGCCAGAGCCTGGCAGACTGGCAGATTGCCATGAGGACAACTGCAAATTCGGAGAGTCTGGGGTGGGCAGCGAATTGAGGGTCCTGGCCTGACACTCACCATCTTGGGTGGAGGGAGGTCTGGAAGGCTCTTCTGAGGTGCTGAGGAGTGCTGGCTGGGCTCCCCATTGGTCAGCGGACCCTGATCCTCTGGCACTGTGGGCAGGAAGAGAAGGGTTCGGTGAGGGGTGGCAGGTTCTCATTACCCAGGAATGTCTGCTCGCTCATCCTGTCCCCGTCCTGTGTGCCCTTTTTGAGCAGGTGTTAATTACCCAGGCAGGCAATCCCTAGAGCCAACGTTGTTTTTTCCTCCAAGAATAGGACCTAGTACTGGCTAGCCTTACACAGATTCCTCAGAAGTAACTGGCATGGGGTTTCTGGAAGGCTCTGCCCTCCTCCCCTACCTGCCCCATTTTCAAAAATGGCCCAGCCACAGGGCTTCAGTGAGCATACAGCTGACTGGCAGTCACTATATTGAGCCACACAAAGCTCTGCCCTGGTGATTATGGCTTCCTCCCACCATTTACCCAGGAGGCAAGTGACCCTGGGCAGAGTGGCCACTGGCCCTGCAGGAGCTTCTCGGTTCCTTGGTGGAGGGGGAGGGTGGGAAAGAGGTGTGGACAGACACCATAGCAAAGAAGTCAGGCCACCGACTTCCAAGTCTCTCCAGTCCAACCAGCCCAGCCAGACAGCGCGGGCTGGCTGGTATCTCAAAGGCAACCCTTTCTCAGGACATGGCTGAGGCTTCGGGGACCCTCTTCCCACCTCTCTCTAAGTCTGTCTGAGAATTAGAATTCTTGAGCCTTCCCCCCCCCCCCCCCAATGCTGAACACTCTGCAATGTTCTGGGCCAGGCATGCACCAGAGGTTCTTAGAGAAAGGGCTTTAGGCGGAAGGTAAGGTGCCAGAAACAAGGCCCCGTGTCCTTTCTGGAGAGAGCACACGCTGCCCAGTGTGCCGTGAGCTTCAGCACCTTACAGATGCTGACACCTCCATTTCTCCTCCCTCCTCCCGAGCAGACTTTCACCCAGAGCGGCAGGACTGGAATGCGGGATCAGCGCCACCCTCAGCTGCTCTCCGAGAGTGCCTGAATTATGACTTCCTCTTCCTGCAGTGATGCTGGGAAAAGCCAAGAGAGTTTAGGGACAGATTCCTCGTCCAATAAGCAAGAAGGTGGTGGCCCCACTGAACTATCCAAAAATACATAAACCCAAAATACCATTAACCAAAACTCGGATTCCAAAAACAGCTGCTGGGCTGTCTGTGAACTGGCTGGGAGGGTGAGGAGGACAGGGAGGCGTTGACTTCTCCACTCGAAACAGGCAGCCCCACAGGCTAGAGGGCCCCATACCTTTGTCTGGAGAGGCTGGGTTCTGGTCCCTGTTGACTGACACTTTGTTCATGTAAATATATTCCTCATCGGAACCTGCAGAAGGAGAGAGACAGGAAAGACACGGTGGCTTCATATGACTTTGTTTTGCCCCCAGAAAGAGACAATATCCACCCAGGGCATTTTCACACACACAGGGCCCAGGGAGAGCATGTGGCACAGGCCTGGTGAGATGGCTCAGTGGTCAGGGGTACCTGCAGTGCTTGCGGAGGACCAGGGTTCAGTCCTCAGCACACACCAGGGGACTGTCAACTGCCTGCGACTGTGGTCCCAGGAATCTACAGCCCTCTTCCAGCTGCTGTGGGCATCAGTCATGTGTGTTTTGTACAAATGCTCGTATAGGCGAACCTCTGATAAGTGTGAAGTGAAAGTAAGTAATTATGGAAAAGGAGCCTTGGGATTTCAAGCTGAATAGGAGTTAATCCTGGAGACAGGTGACAGACTTCTAGTCAGAGGACACCATGCTGACTGCTGGTTTCCTACCCTGGGGATGGCAGATGGAGGAGGGGAGGCCACAGAAGAACAGCCTCAGGACCAGAATGGGTAAACACGGGGTACCCATTGCTGAAAGAGCTACAGCACATCCCCAACTAAAGATGTCCCTGCGTCCCTTTGGCATTGCAAACTATTTCCCATCTGCCTTTCTCATCCTAGTATGAATCATCACAATGGAGTAAAATCAGAAATGTCTAGATTAAAGTAAACCACACTGAGGGCCTGGAAATTTAGCTCCCAAAGGCCAGGGGGGAGGGGGGAGGCCGGCTCAGGCTGGCAGAGGAACAGCTGAAGGAGCAAATCGTCCATGAGCGAGAAGGCTAGGTATAGAAGTGAGGAGCACTGCCCCTTCCTCCCTCCTGTAGACCGAAATCTGCAGTAAGACGACCCACGCTCTTTTTAAAATTTGGTGTATCTGTCAGGCCACCATTCTGGTTCATGCCTGCAGAGAGGAGCCAGCCTCCTGCTGCGTGCCTGGTTCTTAGCCTCTGTGTACCCATCCTTGGAGGCTACTGAGGAAGCTTCCATAATTTCTCCTCCTTTGAACCTTTTGATGGTCCCTCTGGGGCCCTTAATTTGCATTTCCTAGCAACACACAGCTGCTAAATCCCTATGGTTGGACAGTGTCCCTGAGCCAACAGAGCCAATGCAGAACACCTTTGCCAAAGAATCTAACTAAGCCAAAGCCGATCTCCTCCACGGCCATAGACTTCTCACTCCAGCCAAGGGTTGGAAAAGAAGCTTGAGAAGCCGAGGGTGCTGAGGAGGCTGGTCAGGCTCGAAGCCATTGACCACAGCAGCACCAGCTCAGTGTTTGGCCATGGCAGGACCAGTAAGTAACATTGCTCCATCCCAGACATGTCAGCTTATATGACAGGGGTTGACTGGTTCGGGGACTGGGTGGGGAGAGGTGAAAGACAGTTCTGCCAAGCTCTGCTATGAGAAGCAACTTCTGGAAAGAGCACCTAACTGCTCAGGTGGAAAGCAAGCAAGGTGAAATCCTGCCTGTTTTGACCAAATAAAACTCAAATTTAGGAAAAAAGTTAAATTAGCTTATGGATAACAGAGATTAGAGGCAAGTAATGCAAAGGCCAAAAATAAGGAAATGGTCAAGTAAATCACAGCATCTCAATTCAGGATGCTCCCACCATTCTGAGAAAACAAGAGGATTGCCAGAGAGACTGTAAATCGACAATCATGTTGCAGTTGACTTTGGAGGACAATTTTACATCACCACCTCCTTTGTTCTAGCATCCCCACAGCTAGAACTCCGTCTTATGGTTAAGCTCCAGGACATGAACAGATTTTACTTGAGGTTCACTGAAATACTGCCAAAGCCTTTCATTTTATTTGCAAACACCCAACGGAAACGGGTACCAACAGGGGCAGGGGACTGCCACCCGCTGAGAGTGGCACTTCTCAGAGAACTGGGGCGAGGCAGGGAGGAGAGGCTGGGCATTCCGGCGACGGCTGCCTGGGCAGAGACGTGAAGTGCCTGCCACCAGATGGGCAGTGACTGGAACCTCCTGGAACCCTGAACATGGAAATAGGAGACACGTTTCTTACTGGCAAAGGTGTGACACGACAGCCTGCCCGGTCCCTAGGAGAAGAGAGTTCAGCCTGTGCCCTGCTATCAGCCAAAACAGAGAGGCCTATAAGACTAACAAAGAAAAGCTCAGCAGACCCAGAGACACAATTCCACTTGAAAATCATGAAAGCACTCACATAGGTGTGCCTAAGCGTGACACACACAGCCTCTCACACTCCACCTCACATGTGAGGACCACAATCTACCTTCAAGTGAGCACACTGTCTCCCCATCAAGGCTGGAGAGTGAGCAGAGTCTGTGGAAAGACACAGTGAGGCAGGGAGGCCAAGAGAAAGCAAGATGCTGGAATGGGAGTATCTTAGGATCCAGGCCGGACGGCATGTTTAATCCAGTGTGACAGAATGAGAGAGCAAGGGGAGTACAATGGGTGGTCTGCCTGTCTGGCTCCACTGCTCACACTGCCTCTGGGCTCGTGGCCTGCCAACCCCTGCTTCCTTCACTGGTAAATGCTATAACACCAACTCCCTCACAAATATGAGACAAGGATGAAATGACATGATCACATGATCACTGTACACATCACACATTGGCCTAGGACTCAGTTGGTACCATCTGTGTGAACTTTTTGTAGTCTAGGCAGTATGTGGGGGCCCAGAAGGGAAAGTGCTCAGATACGTATAATAGCAACTGATACATGGGTGTCACGCCTGAAACTATTAAGCAGTGGTCACAAGCCTCAATATGGCTGAACACATTCATCAGTAGGCTTGGGGACTCTATGGCGACATTCACCCTGGGGATACCTGACCCCTACAGCTCCCCACCATTGACCTGCTGCAGAGCCCACCCTACAGGGAACTGTGTGGCATTGTAAGCCCAAAGGGACAGGAAGCTGAAGGCATTGCCAGTACCCTGGCACCGAGAGCCACAGGTCAGATAGATGCACAGGGGAGGTCTATCTAATGATGTGACTGTGTTACATCTTTACAGGGCTGGGATCCTGCTGTCTGAAGGGTTCTGTCAATGAGCCCTCTGTGAGGTGACTCACTCCCTCCTGCCTTCCCTCTTTGTAGTGTGGGGTCCCCTCTGCTTCCCACCAGTGCTTTGATGTGCAGCCTGGCAGACACTGCTACACAGGAGGAGCCTGGGAACAGTGCGGGTAATCTGGAGAGGGGGAGGCAAGCCCTTGGTGAGGGAGAGTGGGTACCCAGGATGTCATCCAGGAGGGAAGGGCTGCAGGAATCCAGAAACACACTTCAACCTACCACATCTGTGCCCTTCAGGAAGACACACTTTCTCCTGAGCACAAAGGGAAGAGAGCTTCCAAACAGCAGGTTCGAGTTCAGGGAGCAATCCGGACTGCGACAGTCAGAGCAGCTGAACACTTTCCTTCCCTGGCAGGGTGGTGACCACTCCTGCCAAGAGGCAGGTGGCCCTGGTGCCTCTGATGGCCCTTACTGTCCCTACACGTCTGACATAAAAACCAACTACATTCAGCTGTCAGCGCTTCATGAGGCTTTAACTAAAAGCAATTCTGAATTTGCTAGAAATGAAGCCATCTGTGTGAAAGAATTACACAGGAGTATTCACAGAGGCCATCCAGCTTTGCAGCTGAAACACACGAACATTCCAGACAGACAGCAACAAGTAAATTAGGGTAGAATACACCAGTGTTGAAAGGAACAAGTCACAGGCATGTCCACAGTGAGTCTGTCTACGAGGCCGCAGTACACACAGTCCCAGGCGCTCACGCACCATGCCAGGACAGGTACCACTTAGGCAAGAGAAACCAGAGCAAGGTCTGGTGGGGTGGAGATGGGAAGGAGCTTAGAGAAAACAGAGCAAGAATTGAAGAAAAACCCCTGTGTGTGTGCACACGCCTGTGGGGCCACAGGTCCACTAGAAATCTTGGTCTTAAGTTGCTCTTCTCCTTTTGTTGAAATGTCCCCGTGTTTGTGTGAGTGGGCTCACATGTGGCAGCCAGAGGTTGCTTTTGGCCAGCACCCACTGCAGCACTGCTCATCCCCACGTCTCATGGGAACAGGTACCCACAGTGTCGGCTCTGTGGGTGCCGGGGAGCAAACTCGGGCCTTCGTGCACGTGTGCTGCGTTCACTGACTGAACCATCCTCCCAGCACATAAGACAGAATATTCTGGATGATGGGGGTATCTTGTTTAGTTTTAGATAGGGGTTACATATACAATTACCAAAAAACTTTGTAATAGAATTCACACACAATAAAGTGCATAAACCATAAGTGTGCAATTCACCAAAAAAAGGTAGAAAAATTATGAACTCACAATTCTGTAATTTACAAACTCAAAGGTATATTTTCTTCTCCCCTCCAGCTACATAACACTAGTATTTAAACTCCACTGTGTATGGGAACAGCACCAATTGCATAGGGTTGTCTTGAAGAAATGAGTTCCTATAAGTACAGTCTCCTTGGGCTGTAACAGGAAGCCCCAGGTGTTCCTAGGCATTCTCAACAACCTCTGCGTCTTCTCTGTAACCAGTAGGAAGAGGGCTCTGCATACATTCTACTAGCTGATAGGTGGAGTGTGTAGAGGGTTCCCAGCCTGTCCAGGCTGCCACACACGCTCTCAGGAGCCAACCTGTGCCCCACCCCCACCCCCACCCCCTATATTAACTTGGTCTCAACATTTTTATTTGAACGTGGAACCTAAAACTGGCTCCATCGGGGTGGTCTCTAGGCCAAAATGGATAGAATCTTCACAAGACTATTAGGACGCCTCACATGCAGAGGACACGCCTGTGAGAAAATCCTCAGAAAAAGCCAGTCCTGCTGGCTCCTCGCTCTCAGGTAGCTGGCCTCTGGAAGTTTGAGGAGATGGATGTGTGCTATGAAAGCCCTGTGGAGCTGTGCTGACAGTCTGAGGAAAGCCGTCTGTGGGCAGCAGAGGCCCCGTCCACACTTACCGCTGCTCTTGGTGTAGAGCCTCAGGAGCTCAGCCAGCCCGCCCTTCTTCACCATGGCTGCGCTACTCAGGTTCTCCTGGTCTAGGACCTTGAGGAAGTCATCCAGCTCAGTCAGCAGCTGCTCCAGGGCTGGGCGCAAACACAGGACAGCAAGAGGGGTTAGTGACTACTTCTCCGCACACCCAGCAACACCCCACCGAGGACCTGCGGTCCCAGGAGAACTGGGAAGAACACTGGCTTGGAAAGGGCGGTCTTTGCTTCAGAGTCTTGGTGGGAGAAAACAGGCTTGAACTTAAGACAGACAACCTCAAAGGGAGTCACAGGCTTGCCACTTGCTGGAGCAATGAGAGTGGCCTGGCGGGCTCAATATTCTGAGGGTATCCTTACCATTGACTGCCTGCAGTTACCAAGGAGGAAACACCCCCCACAAGCCTCTGTTGGCTGCTAGGCTGCGGCCTGAGCAATGCTTATCATTCTCATCCTTCTTTCCAAGGGACACTGGTCTTACAACTTCACCTTGAGTCATTTAGATAGATACTTTTCTAAAAAGTCCTTTTATCAAATGAAATACTATTGTTCTCTAAAGGACACAGTAATAAATGACCCCTAGTGACACTGTGCTTTACCCAGCCACCATGAGGGGAGCCTCTGCCTGTAGGAGATGGGAGGTCATATAGAACCCCACAACTGGACAGTGTGCAGAGGCTGAGAGCCGTGGGGGATGCCTTGCTCAAACTTCTCCCCTCAGGGCTCAGGGAAATGCTGAGGAAGAGGCAGAGAGATTTTAAGAGCCAGGTGGATGAGGGAAACAGCATCTTCCAGACACAAGCCTGCTGCACATATGAACTCACAGATACTGGGACAGCATTCACAGGGCCTGGACAGGTCCAAGCCAGACATAGTGCCGGTGCTGAGATGGGGAAGTGGACATAAGCTACCATCTCTAACCCAGACACTCTCTCCAGCTGACAACTGCTTACAAAGGAGAAATCCATTTTCTGCAATGGAGTCTCACCAGGTACATAAGCCACGCTTAGAGGCACACTCAGCAGGAGACAGCCAACTCAGATGAACTCAATGATGTTTTGGTAAATGGGGGGGGGGTCCCCTCATACTGCTTTGCTTGGATATAAGTTTATTTTTCCAGCCTCTTGCTTGTATGTTACAGTTTCTATCTTTGTGTTTTCATGGGATTTGTTCATGTGAATGTGTCTAAGTGTTTGGGTGCTTCTTGTGACTTTTACTTGTTCTTGTTTTTAATTTTGGTCTTGTTTTTGTCTGTTTTCTAGAGAGAGAGAAAGACAGCATGGATTTAGATGTGTAGGGAGGTGGGAAGGCCCAGGAGGAGATGAAGGAAAACCATGACCAGAATAGATTGTATGAAAAAAAATATTTTCAATTAAAAAAAAAAGGAAAAAAGAAACCAAATCCTTCCATCACTGCAATGCTAGACTCCACGTGGCCTCACTGTGGCCGAGGAGCACTCTAGGACACAAGCTCCATCACCGTATCTACGATGCCACCACACATCTGCTGCCACGCACCCACCCCACCATCTCGGAGATTCATGCATTAACGTGCATGCCTCCTCTTCCTGAAGCCCATGCGTTCCTCAGGGTGCTCTCTGTAGCATCCCTCCTGGGGTACGCTGTCCAGCCTCTACAACAGCAAAGCTCCCTGGGAAGGTAACTCATGCTGTAAGCTTTGGCCCTCTAGGAAGGCTAAACTGTACTACTTTATACAGCAAAAGGGGCTCCTGTCCCTTCTTCCTGGCATAGCAGGTCAGAGCCACAGCCACCAAGCAGGTTATAAATAACCAGAGAGAGACAGAGACAGAGAGACTGAGACAGAGAGAGCTAGAACGCACTGGGCACAGCACCAGAAGACAGAGCAGAGAAGACAAGAGCTTCCAGGTAGTCAACACTCTACCCAAGAGGACAAGACATGGGACAGAGAGGAACACCATCACCACCAGGAATGGGAAGTATCACCAGAGGGTGAACCAACATCTGCAGCCTCATTGCTGGGTGACGGTCTCCCATCAGTGCCAGTGGGGCCTCTCTGTTGGAGCCTCCACCTTGGCCCAACTGAGGTTGGAAGTCACAATATTCTCATCCAAGGTGACGGCATCACAGGACCTACACAGATGGGCAGAGGTGGGACAGCCCTGGAAATGGCTAGAGTGGAATTAAACAGAGGCAGGGTAGCAAAATGACAGCTCTTGTGACATAACGTGAGCGAGGAATGCCTCTGGCCCAACCTCATAACCCGGAACACTGGCAGGCGGCAAGCAGGCCTGGCCTGCTATCTAGTTAGCAAGAACTTAATCAGGGTTGGTATATGCTGCTCCCAGAGTGAGAAGACAATCAAACGGATCCTGGAATGACAGACCTTAATTGGGGAGTGGGGGTGGGGAGAGTCAGCTTCCTATCTGCTGAGGCTACAGTAAGTTCAGAGGAGGAGCCAGCACAGACCTAGGATGAAAACAACAGACACCCAGCCCTTCTCTGAGCTCTGGTGGACAAGAGCAGTGAAAGGGCTTTGTGAGGAAACTGGGGTCTAGGTTGTGTTTTCCCTGAACTTCTAAACCTCTCTACAAGGCCAGGCCTCTGCCACCACCTCAGAACCACACAAGAGGAAAAAGGGTGACCCTGGAAACGCCACTTTACTTCCTCATCCTCAGCCTTTCCCAAAAGCTACTCGATTTCTGGAAAACAGTCTTTGTTTATGTTTCACACAAGCAAATGCAAACTAAGCCAAAGGGTACAAAGTGTGTGCTTGGCCGCAAGGAGACAAGAGTGACTCAGATGGGTCCTCAACACCCACAGGGTGACCCACTGAACATGCAGGGTGAAACCAGGTAATACAGGACAGTCTCCCCTGGCCCAGGAACGCAGGGCAAGGTCTAGTGGTTAGCAGGGAGAACTTACAAACTGGTCACTGAAGCACACAGAGTTTACTGGGCAAGTGAAGTGTGTACCATAGGCACACAGGGTATGAAGGTTGGTGAGGAATTGCTTCAAGTACATGAATCCTGAGGCCAAACTACAGACAGTGAGCAGAGCCAAGCAGGAATGTTCTTCTAGCAGGTGGAGAGGAGAGAAGACGGCAGGGAGGGACCAACGGGCAGAGAGCAGCGAGAAAGCTGGCCAAGCACAGATGTAAGTGAGAAGGGGCTGGCCTAACCAGGCGGTTGGGCATAGTACTGTCAGCTTTTCCTCCTCACCTTCTCCAGTTCTCACCGCAACTCTGCAAGTGCAGCTTGGGAATACAACACCGAGGCTGGATTATAACTCAACTGCAACCCCAGCGGGTGGTGACAGTGGGGTTCAGACCCAAGCATGTCCTGTTCAACGGACTTGCTATCTGCAGAATGTGAGCTGGTGTCATTTCTGTTGTGCTGTTGGTGATCCGAGCCATAGCTTCTGTGTCCTGGCCCATCACAGTCAATAAGCAGGAGTTCACAGAGAGCGGAAGAGGGGGCTGGAGGAGACAGGTGGATCCAAGGGTGCTTGGAGATCATTCTCTTAGCTGTGGGGTCTACAGGGAAGAAGCTCGGAAGCCAGAAGCCTGAGAGGCACAGAATAACATGGCATGCCCCCAGGGACAGCGGGGCTGGAGGCTGAGGTTCTAGACCCGGCAGACTGCGGGTGGGGAGGACACAGCAGTACCCAGCGGCTTTCCTCTGAGAATAGCACTGCATCTCTCTCTCTCTCTCTCTCTCTCTCTCTCTCTCTCTCTCTCTCTCTCTCTCTCACACACACACACACACACACACACACACATTTAGGGGAAGTGCAAGCATTAAGAGAGACAGCTCGAGGAAACATGCCTAAAGGCCCGTGTGAGACACTCTGGGAACAAGCAGGCACCGTTCCCTTCTTTGCAGACCCACATCATTCACAGTCTGCTCAAGCGCCCTCTCCACGGAGCCACAGGCCACAGCTACCCTCCGCTCCATTTCCCCTGTTCTTTTCTGTCCAATTGTCCCAAGCCGTGTCAGGGTAGACACAAGGCCCCTGTGGTCAAGAGTCGGGCTTTGTGGATTTGGGTACCAAATTAGATACTTTTCAAGTTACGGTGAGAAAAATACCTGCAAGTACAACTTAAGGAGGGGAGGGTTAGCTTTGGGGGACCGTCGTGTCAGGGAAAGCACAGGTGGCAGGAACAGGAGACAGCTGGGCTCAGGGTGCCCGCGGCTGCAAGCAGAGACAGACGAATCCTGGTGCTCAGCTCATCTTCTCCTTCAGTCTCGGACCCACTGGCTGGTGCCACTCAACAATTAGGGTGGGTCTTCCTCATGCAGTTAGACCATTCTGGAAAAACCCTGATGGGCACACAGAGGACTGTTTCCACAGTGATTCTACACACCTAGCAAGGTGCCAAGGACCCAGGAAGCAGGCAGCCCTCCTCTCCAGACATCTTTCAGGGCTCTGGCCACAGGCTCTTGGGAATAACAATCAACAGAGGCAAGGCTCCAATTTGTACCAACCCCTGTGACATTCTTCAACCCCCAGGGCTCAGAAGGGCAGGCCACCCCTCAGAGGAATGTGTCTGTTCCGTTGAGGCTCAGAGACCCTGCTCATCACATTTCCCTTCGCCCCCGCCATCCCCCACGTTCTCATCTCAGCTTCTCCCTTGTTCTTTGCTGGATGGAGGGGAAAATAAGAACATAGTTCATTCTGGAAACTGTAGGCCCTTGTGTGGGCTTTCCATCTTGGCTCTGTTAAAGATCAGGGTTGTCTGCTCAGGGTGACAAATCATCAATGGGATTCTTGTTTGGGACTTCCAAGGCCCACGCAGAGCTACACTGTGCAACTGCCCAATTGATGGCCCTCCTCCTCTGGACACAACCCCCCCCCCCATCAGCTTTCCTTACCCTGGGCAGTTACTAGGTTCCCAACCAAAAATCTCTCCCCAGAACACCAAGCAGGCTGATTTCATGGGTCCCTTACAGTCTCAGGCACACTTTTATTTACACAGCTGCATTTGCTGAAGAGCCACAACCAAACCAAGCTAAGCACACCCATTCGTTCTTTATAAAAGATATAGTCCAGAAAGACATGCCTGGGGGCATCCTCTCCCCTTCTCCCAGAAGATTCCCAAGACCAAGCTACAGGCACAGCATCCCCAAGAACGCAATTGCTAGTGGCCAAGGGGAGCTGGGAATGCTGGGAAGATTCCACAAGAAGAAGCAGCATCACAGCGGTGCAAGTGAGGCTACAGACAACTCACAGGTTCCCTGTGAGCAAAGAACCCTAAGGTTTGCAGGGAAAAGACCTCTTTACCCCACTTAAGAGAGACCGAAGTCCAAATGACCCATTTCTTCTAAAGTGCCAAGAATGGGCCTACTGTGTGTACACCCCTTAATAGGAAGAGGGACTCTTTTCCTTCTTTCATACAGTAGTGCACATGACTCTCGCACGCGTGCATGCGTGTATACACACACACACACACACACACACACACACCCCATTTACCATCCTGACCATTCCATAGTTTACAGTCCTCTGGTATGAAACATACAATCTTGTACAACTATTGCTGCAATCCAATTCCAGGGGTTTAATTTTATCACCCCCAGGATACCCCACTCGGCAGTCTTTCCCACTCCCTCCTTCCCACAGCCTGACACTAACTAAGCTGCGCCCATGTCTGCGCTGGCCTGTCCTGGACAGAGCTTTTAAATGGAATCAGATAATGTGTGGCCTCCTGTCTGCCTTCTTTCATACAGCATTGTGGTTTCAAGGATCTGTGTTGTGGCAGGCGTAAATACTTTTTTCCTTCTTATGGAAAACATAATTTTATTTTGTGGATTTATTACATTCTGTACATCCATTCATTGCTGGTGAAGGGGTGTTTCATTTTTTTTTAACAAAGATAGTTTATGGAGATAAAACTCACATGCTATTCCACACCCCATTTTACTGTGTCTTGTTTGGCAATCTACCCAGCTGCAGAGGCCACTGCCACAATTAAGACACCGCACACAGCCATCACTCAAGAGCAATTCTTTATTGCAGACCTTTCTCCATGGCTCAGAGCCTGGGAACTGCCTGACCTTCAGAGCTCAACCCCTTCAGCTTAACAAGAGGCATCTATGACGCACAGACGTAAGGAAGACTGTGCCGCCAACCCTGACTGTTGGGACTGACGTGGCTTATCTGGTTGGCTCTATGGGCCCCCTCCCAGAGCTGTAGCTCTTCAGTCAAGAGAGGCTGACCAGCCTGACACTCTTCCTTGCTGTGCAGTATTCCGTTTATAGATGTTAGCAGCTCCATGTTCATCTTCTGGCCCTGATGCACAGACCCAGGCAGTTTCTACCTTCACCAGTGAGTTGTTGACTTTCAGTGACTTCCCTGCCTGAACTGTGCTTTTGCCACCCAGAGCCATTCACACCAGGGAGAAAGGGTAGGTACACAAGGGACTTTAGGATCACCCTCATGCCAGGGCTATTCCCAGAGATGCCGCCATGGTCGCTCTGCTAGTGGCCTGGGGCTTCCAGAACGTTAATCGTTTACCAGGTGAGTCTAAGGTTACCACGGGGCCAGGTGATGGAAAAATGAGTTCACCAAAGGAGAAACCATCCACCTGGGGATCAGTCCTTATACTTCATAAAAAGATTTAGACACGGCCACTTAAACTGTGCAACTTAGTTCTGATTTACACACAGAGCTCTGTAGACCTGCACCTGTTATGTGAACTCAGGTTTCTCTTTCCCTCTGGACAGGAGGCCGTAGAAGGTAAGAAATAAAGATATTTCTGTATTTACACACCACCCAACTCAGTTCTCTGTTCTGCTGGGCAAGTAGATGGATGCTTAATCCTGCCGGTGAGCACTCTATAGACAGCCCCTCAGTGCACCTGGACCCTAGGGGACCAGGCCAGGAGATAGTTTTCTCAGTATAAATACTCCGGAAGAAGTCATTCTTTATCTGGGGCCCCACGAAGAGGCTGAGGGGAGAAGGTTCACTAGCAGCGAGAGCTATGTTCTAGCAGGGTCATCTGGCCATCAAAATTTGTTTTGCAGGATCTGTCTTTTCTTGCCTGCTTTGGGTCTCATCCCTTAAGACACTCTCCTCAAGGCTCAACCATTCCCAGATGAGCTGAGCGAGTGGGGGTGGGGGGACAAGGGACAGCTGCCGTGGCTCACAGGAAGCTGGAGCTGCTCACAGCTGACTGGCCTCTCAATGGAACGGACCCCCTGGGGAGCCCCAGGCAAGGATCCAGCTGGACCCCCACCCCAAAGACCAGGCCCTGCAGAGACTTACTCAGTGACAACTGAAGACACCACACCAAGCACAGAGAGGCAGGAAGGACTCTGGACCTGCTCCCATAGTGCCTTGCAGCAAGCCCATCCACCCAGCCCAACAGGCACAGGCTATCTGGTGACTCACACAGTTTTTCTATTTGCCCCATGAATAGTGGCCCTGAAAGCTCTGTGTGGGCAGGGACCACATATGTTCAGGGCTGGCTGCCACCACCATGCCCAAACAGGCCTATGTGCAAAGTCAGAAAACACCTGCTGAACACCATGTCTACAGCCAGACAGACATACACACAGTCCTCCTAATAAAAGGGGATAGATGGATGTTTTGGGTGACCTAGGCAGGGATTTTCTAGTCTCTGGCCACAGTCCCAGTCCCCCCTGGAGTCAACAGCAGGGCCTGCCACGGTTGCAAGTGGCTTGGAGGACACAGGCATCCTGCTCCTAACGTGGCGCTCTGGGAGGGCTTTCTAAAGGGCACAGAGGAAACCAGGAAGGGGAGTGCGGAGCGCTCCAAGAGCTCCCTAGTCATCCAAGGGGACATGAGAGCAAACTCAGGACACTCCAGGTCGCCGTGGCCTCCAGGGTCCAGGCCAGACAAAGAGGCTTTGGGACTACAGGGCCTTTGTTCTCTACCCCAGTGAGGACATTCCTGAGATGCACTCTGCCAGACAAGCAGCGTCATTCAGAGTTGGGGTGGTGGTATGTGGGTGGAAGGCACAAAGGTTTGTCTGGGTGTCCCCCTGTACTGCAAAACACAACCCATGCACAGCCCACCTCAGGCTCAGAGGAAGGTGCCTCAGGCTCAGAGCAAGGTGCTGGGTGTTGGTGGAAACCTATGTTGAAGGAAAGCTGGAAAACAACAGGAGACATTATCTCTTGGGGGAAGAAACATGAGCAATCTGTCCTTCCTTCCTTCTGTCCTCCCCTGCGCCTCACCTCAGGGGTGCATGGAGATGAAGGATAGGCTCAAGGGCCACTATATCTTCTGTTAGGTCTGTGAACTCCAGCTTGACCCCGTTCACCTACACTCGAGTAAGAGAAAAGGGCACACACCAAAGGGAGGTAAGAAAAAGATGCCTTCACTGTCATCCCCAGAGTCCGGCCAAAGTGACACAAAGCCTCTGAACCTCATGCTGCATAGGCCTCTGCCACCAAACCATCAAGGTCAGTCCCAGCAGTCCAACTCTGGAGCCAGCCAGCACAGAGGCACTGGTCACTTCCTTGCTCCCATTCAGTGACCAAAAGACCCCTGGGCACAAGCCCTTTCTCAGCTGCCGAGGAAGCCAGGCTAGAGAAACAGGCTTCCTGGGCCCTCTGCTTTGCCTGGCCTGAACCCTGGTACCCACTGGAACCTGGGGTGCCTCTCTGGAGCGCCCTGGGGGCCGGCTCCTCTCCTGCTGAGCTCCTGGTCTTGGAAGACTTAATCCTGCTGTGCTTTCACTTCTATGTTTGTAAGAGTGTGTTCAGGGAGAGTACCTACCACCAGGCTGATGTGGAGAGTGGAAAAATAGCCTCATGGAAGCTTATATTAAAGGGTGCGTGTCAGCTACGTGGTGAAAATTCCAGCTCCAGCTCCTGAAGAGGGTACACTGCTTTATTGTATTTATCAGTTTTATGTGTGTAGGTATGTTTTTGTGAATGTATGCCCACGGGAACAAGGGCCCCTGGAGTTGGAGTTACAGAGGGTTGTGAGCCGTCCAGCACAAGTGCTGGAACCTGAGCCCTGGTCCTCCGTCAGGCCACCTCGGCCTCCACCCATCCCACACTACTTTCAGCACATACATGTGCATTTTGATTTCAACAGAACAGCTTCCAGAGGGTGACTGGACATGCTCCCATTTGGTACTGCAGGACTACCAAACTGTGCTGGCAAATGGCAGCAAGGACACAGTAGGAAGAATCTGGGGAATGGCCTTCCAGAAAACCATCCGCCCAGAAACTCACAGGACTGAAGACAGCCAAGGGAACATTTGAAAGCATCCTGTGGCTCAGGACAGGTTTCAACAGGCTAAAACCAAATTTGGGGGTTGGGTGGAGTGTAGAGAGATGGCTCAGTGGTTACGAGCTCTGGCTGCTTTGGCAGGGGACCTGGGTTTGGTTCCCAGTGCTCACCTGACAGTTTACAATTGGAGTCTGTAATTCTAGTACCCTCTTCTGGCTTCTGTGAGCACAAGGTACACACATGGTGCGCAGACTCATATTCAGGCAAACACTCAAACACAAAAAATAAATATGAATAAATCTTTACATCCTAAACTGGCATGAGAGACATGTAAGGGGAACCAGCAGCAGGCTGGGACTTCGGTGGCTGTGGGATGCCCTTCCGTCTTCTCCTCACACTCCCTGTGTGCCCTGATCCCCTGTCTCAGCCCCAGCAACACTGCCCGAATAATGAGCCAGAGCAGTGCTTCAGACATCACTGATCTGAAATGAATAACCCATGAAGTGGGTTCATGTGGTCCCTCTTCTCCAGCCTGCAGTCACAATAACCTACATCTAGGTTGGGGGCAGTGCTTTCCTAGCCTGAGAAGGCTCTGGCTTTGATCCCAGCTCCACAAACAAAGGAAGTGTGTTCAAGGTCCTGGGTTCAGTCCCTAAGGCAGCAGTCAGGAGGCATCCTCCTGGAAAGCCCCTCCCCCACTGTTGTCACTCCTTTTATGGCTGTGAAAGGAAAAGCCACTTACAGAGGAGTGGACTGTGGCTCACCTTATGAGAACAGTCCCTAGGGCAGCAGGACTGTGAGGCAGCTGGTCACATGACATCCACAGTCAAGAAGCAGAGAGGGGTGGATGTTGGTGCTCAGCTCACTTTCTTCCAGTCCACACCCCTGGCCCCGGGGGTGGGGGTACCACCCACATCCATTAAACTATCCTAAAATCCTCCTTCAGAGCCAGTGTTGTACTCCCATGATGGTTTGAATTCCCCTGGTGTTGACAGAGAATCAACTATCACGCCCACTATTGGCACTTGTGGTTTGGGTAGAACCAGAATTGTAACCACTGATGCCACAGTCATGTGACTTTGGATCTAACCATTCAGAGCATCTCATTCCTGCAGCCAGCAATTGGCTTTGGGTTGGAAATGTGACCAGAGCCAATGAGCATAAGTCTGGGAGCTACTAGAAAGAGGACAGTTCTATATTCACGGTCAGCCTCAGGCCACTGTGGCCATCTCAGGAAGAACCTACCTTAAAGGGAAGCAGCCACCGGGGTGTCCCAGACAGCCTGGTCCTGGCACTTAGATTCAGCTGGTCCACAAACTAGCTTTTCTGTTCGGGCACTGTGTGTGCCTAGGCATTGCATTTGTTTTAGCCAGGTTGGGTTTCCTTCAACAGCAGGTTTCCTTACCACAGACATTTCTGGCCTTGGACTCTGGGCCAGGCAGTCTTCTGATGAAACCCCACTCTATCAAGCCCAGACTGAAACTACCCAGTTCTGCCGGGGTCACCCAGCCCAGGATCACTGGGTTCTTCTGGCCCAGCTGTACACTGGGGAACCTTTGCTTTCCGATGACACTGGGGCAGCGAGCAGAGCTCTGTGGTAAGCATGCACTTAGGAACTAGCAGGTGGTCCTGGGTTCAAGTCTCAGCATGCCCCCCAACCAAACAAAACAAGAGGCTACATAAAAGGGAATCAAAACTAATCTAATAAAAGCAGTATGGGGAAAGATGGGGGGGGCGGGGAATCCACCTGAAGAAACTGGGGCTGCAATGTCGCCAAGACCTGGAGTGGGGAGGGGACCCCAGGAGAAGCGCAGAGAGGACTGAAGCATCCGGTGGCCTTAGAAATACGAAATGACACAGTCCAGTGACGCACAAGACTGTCCAGAAAGGAGTGTGTCTGTCTGTCTGTGTATCCTTGGAATCAATGTGATCTACACTTCTAACTACAATTACCACAAAAAAAGCTTGAAAAAATACCACTTGAAACCCTCAAAGACTGCAGATTTTAGAAATATTCTGTGGTACAGGTTCCCTGAGAAAAGTCCAAAAAATGTTCAGGAATTTCATTTGTTAATATTCCTACAGCAAAATAGACAAATATTTGTACTGAGTGAAATAAACAAATGATAAAGCCGCCTCATTATTTCAGGGAGGAATTTGTCTCCACATTTGCCTTTGCCTAACCAAAAGAAAACAAGCAAAACTCCTTTTGTTCAGCCAGGGATTCTGGGAACTGACGGGCTGTGGACCTGGAGAGGGGTTCACAGTTTCAGGGGACACAGCCCACTGTGAGGGGAAGGCAAGAAGGCAGGCGAAAGGCGGAGCTGCGACTCAGCCCTGCTCACAGCTTGATGGATGGCCAGAGAGCAGACAGGAAGCGGCGCTGGGTTATGAAACCTCCACTGACCCGCTTCCTCCTGAAAGGTTCCACGACTTTCCAAAAAGAGCAGGACAACCTTGGGACCCACAGTCCAAACCATGACCCTACAGGGGACATTTTACGCTCCAGCCAGAACAGAGGGACTTCTCGGGGCCCCTTTCCTTCTTCAGGAAAACCCCCTTTTAAGAGTCCCACGTTCCCACTGTTGAGTCGTTTGTGGATGATGGTGAACCAGCCTTTAATTTATGGAAATAGGAATGGAGCCTAGGGCTTCACACACACAAGACAAGCACTCTCCCATCTAGCTATGTCCCCAGCCCTTTTCACCTAGATAGGCTAAGGGTTTTATGCATTAGTTTTTATATTTTATTTCTGTGTGTATGTGTGCATGTCTGTGGATGTCAGGGCAAAGGTTCTCTTTCTAGCACGTGGGTACCCGGCTGGAGCTCAGATGGTCAGGTGTGGTGGCATGCACCCACTGAGCCACCTTACCTGCCCTTCTCACCCACCAAGGTCTCACTAAGTGGCCCACACTGGTCCTGAACCTGCAATGCCCCTGCATCAGCCTATAGACTAGGCTCAGCTTGTTACCACAGTTTCAAGCAGGTTAATATAAAGCTACAACTAGGGAAATTACCAGGCTCTGGGCAGGGGCCTGCCAATGAGCCCCTCAGATGAGCTTTGCTTTTCCTAAGGCTCATGTGGAGCCACATCCAGCCCCACAAAATGATGACATAGGTGAGCTGTGGCTCTCTGGAACTGATATGTACCACACTTGGAAGGGAAAGACAGAATTCCGAAAAAAGATGGAATTTTGATAACATGTTGAAATAAATATATTTGTGATGTACTGTTAAATATATTCTTATGATTAACTATGTGTTTCATATGTTTAAATTTTTATGTGTAATGTGAAATTGTGCATGTGTGTGTATGTGTGCATGTGTACAGAGGTATGTCTGGGAATTTTATGTTTTATAGGACAGCACTGGCATAAAACCTTTTACTACAGACAGAAAATTTTATGGTTGTTATTTCATGCTGGGAATTAAGCCCAGGGCCTTGTACCTGTTGAATATTCCCAGCTTAGAAAGAACAACATGGCAGCTGAGAGTGTGTGTGTGGTGACACACTATTGAAATGGGCTTTCTAAAGCTAATCATGAGCTCCTTGCATCATGGAGTGTCATTCTTTACTGAGAGCTTCCCAGGGCATTGAGGAGACCTGGTGGGGGCTTTTCAAAGTGTTGGTCAGGACCAACAAAGGTGGGAATGAGCCTCAGAGCAGCATGACCCAGACAGCAGTTCTCAACCTGTGGGGGTCAAATGAGCCTCACAGAGGTCACCTAAGACCATAGACAACACAGATATTTACACTACAGTTCAAATTGGTAGCGGAATTACAGTTATGAAGTAGCAACAAAAATGACCTTACTCTTGGGGTCACCACCACATGAGGGTCTGTACTAAGGACAGAGGCAGGGAGGTTGTGGACCGCCAATCTCAGTGCAACATGCGCTCATCGGCACAGGCCGGCCTTCTTCCTGGCACTGCCCCCCCATGAAACTCTGGGAGCCCTGTTAAACCACTAACTGAAGGCGTCAGAGGCGTCACGCTTCAGCCAGCAGGAGCTGCTGACGCACAACCGCAAGCCTCCAGCCAGCACCCCAGGAACATTCTGCCTCTGTGCTTGGCTCTCCACTCGACTCGCCCTTTCCAGCCTTTCACTCCTCATCTCAGCCTGGCCTCTCTGTCCTCTCTAGTTTCTGCAACTCTGTGCCCTCCGGCCTCAAATGCCCTGAGCTGGTCGGCAGCTCCTTCCCTGTGACGTAACCACACCACCTAACATGGCGCCTAATGTGGCACCTGCAGGTACTCTGATTGTCCCCCAGACCTTGAGGGACCGGTGCCCCAAGTGTGATCAGCATTGCAGCAGCCAGGATTCCCTGCTTGAGTCTCCCAAAGGCAGCCCTTTCTCTTTAAGATGTATCTTAGCTTTAATTCAGCGTCTGTGTCTATGACTGTGTGTGGGTGTGCACACACGAGTGCGGGCGCCCACAGAGGCCATGGGCATTAGTTTCCCCTAAAGCTGTAGTTACGGGTGGTTCTGAGCTGCACTGAGTGAGTTCTGGGAACCGAACTTGGGTCCTGTGCAGCAGACGTGGTTCCTACTCTCAACTGCTGCGCATGTCTCCAGCCTGAGCCCTTTCCTGTTCAACGCGTGTTTCTCGGGTGACAGCTGAATAGACCGTGGGCCATTTGAAGATGTGTGTGCCACCTAGGCTCTGCCAGAGACACGATAATCAATTAGGCAGACACCTCTGTCGGCTCCCTTCTGTGAGCGTAAACTGCACCCCGCCCCCAGGCTCCTGTGTCCTCTTGGCCAGCACTGACTTGGGAGGTTGTGGAACCAGGGACTGCCACCAGCACAGCGGGAAGCTGCGGTGGACTCGGAAGGGAACTGGCTCCTGCCTCAGCTCCCTGATTCCTGCTCTGCCACCATGTGAGCCAGCCAGGCCGCAGGCTTCTGCCAGGCCACAGGCTTCTGCCACCACACATGGGGCTGTCCCAACCCCCGAACCTCCTCCCCAAGAGGGCCCAGGTTAGCCCCTCTTTTCCTAGGCCACCTCTGTCGGGTGATCGCAGGGGTGAAGAGTAACCTGCGCAGCTGTGTCCCAACGTCATGGAGAATGGAAGTGTCAGCTGTAGTGGTGCACGCCTTTAGTCCCAGCACCAGAGAAGCAGAGGCGGGCAGATCTCCGAGTCGAGGCCAGCCTGGTCTACAGAGTGAGTTCCAGGACAGCCAAGGCTACACAGAGAAACCCTTCTAGGAAAACAGCGCAAGGCAAATCGTGATCCCGCCTGCACGCCACAGTGCGCTGCGGTGCTGCTGCCGCTGCTCTTGCCTTTCCTTTCAAAGGAGGTGTTTGAATCGAGAACGGGGTTTGGGGCACATCTTTCCACTCTCCTGACCTTCCAGGGACAGTTTTTGTTCTCCCATGGGGACAGAGCATAGAGCTAAGCTTCTTTGACGGTGGCAGCCACTTCTATTTTTTCTACTTGAAACCCCAAAGTAGATTTCAGCAGCACAGGCATCAAATTTTGGAGCTGGGGCCCCAAGACAATCCTGGTTCTAAAGCCAGCTTTGTTGAGAAGTTGCTTATTTAGAATTGAAATTCAGTTTTACTTTACTTTTTAAAATTATTACAGATGTGTGCGTATGTGTATATACATGTGTGTGTGAATGTATGTGTATATGAGTGTATGTATGTGTGTATATGTGTATATGTATGTGTGTACATGTATGTGTGTATATGTGTATGTATCTGTGTGGATGTATTTATGTGCGTGTATGTATGTTCATCTCTAGATAAAGAAGCAGATGCAGGTCAGGTCACTTTCCCAAAGCCATGTAACCAGTAATGCAGACCTGACTTCAGGTCACTGTGACTCCTGCCCACGTCTTCTGCTGTTCTCCCCTGCCATGGCTTCCTCCATGCACAGGTGTAAAATGGAAACCACACTAACCAACCATGATTTAAAATGGTAGACAGAGTGCATGCATATCTGAAGGGCTCCTATTTGCCCAGATCTGTAATAACAATGTAGAACAATTCTGTTAGGCCACTTCAATCCAGCTCATAATTGCAACTGATAAACTCAACCCTCTGCGAAGGCAACAGCAAAAAACAGAACGCCGCAGCAGATGCCGAGAGCACTGTCTTTAAGGCTGCTGGTGCTCGGCACTGTTGTTAAAACACCTGATGAGTCGGCTGACAAATCTAGCATGGTGATTATTTTGCTAAGCATGAACAGCCAAAGCGCAAAATGTAACTAGTTTCCTGCCGGGTTTAAGATGACTTTTGTTATCCAAAGACTGAATGACTGTAAAAGCTAACAAAAGAATTCACCATCAGATGTATTCTGTGGGTCCCGTGTGTTAGCACACAGTAACCAGGGGAGCACGCTGGGTAGGGAGGAGGCCAATAACTCCACAGACTAGTACACTGATGGCTCTTGCAAGCATCTGGAAACGAACGCATTTTCCCTGCCCGCACCCAGCCTCTCTTAGTATAGTGTGCATACAAGTTACAACTGCTGTGGGAAGGTCTGTCTGGGGCACAGTCTTTGAATGAGAGCCTTTCTCTGGCTACCAGCATGGCTTTTAAACAAGTGATAACTTGGCTTAGTGAAAGCAAGCTCAAAGGACCCCAGGCAGCTTTCGCTGCACTATAATTACTATCTTACCCATCATGTTGTTCACCTATTAAAAAATTATACCAACATGGTCAAGGCCAGAGGCAAAGGAAGCCAATGGAATCTCAAAAGAAAATCTTATTACTAAAAGCCTCTTTTACATTTCTGTCTTGGTCTCTCCAAACCTGTCAACTGGGTACAGCGCCACCGGGAACACCAAAGACATGTATTTGACACTGTCACCTCACCAGCTGAGAAGGAACACTGCCACAGAGTATGATGGCTGCTTGAGAACATCAACCTGACTGAGCTCCTGGCTACCCAGATGTTCGGCCAACTGCTACTCTGGCTGAATTGTGGACCCTTTCTAGATGAGACTAATATTTGAATCAATGGATTTGTGAAGGGATTATCCTCCCTCGTGGGACTGACCCTTCTCCAACCTACTAAAAACTCTGAATTAAACAAGAGACCAAAAGGAACCCCTCCTACCTGGCCATCCTGGCTGACTCATTCATCTTTTCCTACCTTTGGGCTTGAAGTGGAGATATTACTCTTCTTAGGTCTTGAACCACAAGGTTTTTGTTGTGTTGTTTTGTTTTTCTGGAAGTTGGAGCAGTAGCTCTCCTGGCTCACAAGCCTTTGGACCCCACAAGAACTGCCAGCCTGACCCACTTGAGTCTGCAACTTTCCTGCTACAGATTTTAGCACGTCTCGGCTTCTGTAATCATGTAAGTAGGTTCCTTACCCTTTCCTTCCTTGAAACAGTGACATCCTGGTAACTGGAGCTCTCTCGATCTAGAGAGATCTCCTACTGGCTCTGTTCCTCGGGGACTCTTGACAAAGTCAAGGGCTTTCACAATAAGGTGTGCAGCTCTCACAGTAAGAGATACTTAGACAGGTAAGAACGTCTCTATGGCTGTGGCCACTCTCCTGAAGCCTAAGAGCCCCTGGTGCATGTGGTGGTTTAGTGAGAATGGCCCCACAGGTTCACAGATTTAAATACTTGGCCACCAGACAGTGGCATGATTTGAAAGCACAGGGAGTTGTGGCCTTATTGGAGGTAGTGTGTTACTGGGCGTGGGCTTTGAGGTTTCAAAAAGCCCACTGCAAGCCCAGAGTCTCTCTCTCCCTGCTCTTTTCAGATGTGGAACTCTCCGCTCCTTCTCCAGCACTGTGTTTGCCTGGATGCCACCATGCTTCCTGCCATGATGAGAATGGATAAACCTCTGAAACTGTACGCAATTTAATTAAATGCTTTCTTTCATATCAGTTCCATGGTTGTGGTATCTCTTTATAGCAATGGACACTAAGACAGTATTTTTCCTTTTTAAATAAACACCACCAAGTGTAGCTCACATCTCCATGAGGCAAACAGTCTCTCACACCCTGACGCCCAGAAGTTCTCACAGCTGTTGTTCTATTGTTTCTCCCCAAGCAAAATGCAAGCATTGGTACAACGAGCTCCCTCACAGGAGTCCGGAAGTGAGCGTGGACAGGAAATAGTGACAAGATTCTGTCTGATGAGGTGTGGAGCTTTGTCGAGCTGCTGTGAGACCTTAACCAATGTTGATCGAGAAACATCAGTGAGATAATCCAAGAAAGTGTGCCCAGACCCTTAACACCTGACGTCAGGTGAGGCGCCTGTCCATGGGACAACATTGGCCAAACATTAAACTGTAAGGCTAGGGACAGCACTCTCTCAAGACAACATGGCATAAAACTGGGAAAGAGAGGCTGAGACAACTCTAAGGCAAGTCTGTGAGTGATGGCACCAGGATTCCTCTCTGACAGCTGAAACACATCCTGTGCTGTAAGGCAGAGGCTGCTGCCTCACTAACCATTGTTTCCTCACCCCCCTCACGCCTTCCCTAAGTGTTTAAGACCACTTAGCCCACATTAGAAACTCAGATCTAGTCACTAGGTAAAGCATTGCAGTAGGCCATAACCACAGACACTATCCACTGCGTGTTTTTTAAGCAGGGTCTCTCACTTTCTCCCTTTGCTTGGGACAAGCCAAGCAGGGCCAGGCTGGCTGGCAAGCGAGCCCAGGGATTGCTCTGCCCCCACCTTCCTGACAGTGGGACTTCGGGTGTGTGCTGCCGTGCCCAGCTTCTTCCAACCTCCCCACTCCCCACCCCCATTTACCCAAGACAGGGTTTCTCTGTGTAGCCCTGGCTGTTCTGGAACTCACTCTGTAGATCAGGTTGGCCTCAACGTCTTGCTTCACAGAGACCCACCTGCCTCTGCCTCCCAGGCGCTGGGATTAAAGGTGGGCACGCCACTGCCCGGCTTCTCTCTTTTTTCAATGCGGGTTTTAGGAATGGAACTCAAGTCCTCTAAGTACATTACTAATGGAGCCATTTCCCCAGACCCTTTTCTTTTTCTTTCTGATGGCAAAGGCTGACCCAGTGTAGCAGACAAGGCTGTTTGGAAACCTTTGTGCACCAGGTTTTACAATTCCCCTGAACCTTAGTTTTCCCACGAAGAGGAAAGTGGGAAGGTCATATCTACTTCACAGGGCTTGTGTGAGGATTAACTGAGATAAACTGTGAAAAACACCACGCCCAAAGCATTACTCTGTAAGTGTTACTCTGTATTCAGCTCACTATAGTCAGGTCCGCTGCACTGCTCAAAAGGGATATCCAAATCCTTGCTGGCGCTGTAAGCGTCAAGTTCTAGCAGATGAACGGCAAGGTCCTAAACCGAAGGCCTGTGCTCCTCAGAAGAGGAGGAGGAGGAAGCTCAAGATACAGAGACTAGACCACCACTGACCACGAAGACTGAGGTGACAGGTCAAAGGCGAACAACAGCAGGAAATAGCAATTCTACCCCCACCCCACCCCCGCCACCCCCCTTACAAAAGCTGGGAGGGTGAGGAAGAAACATTCCTCCCTAGTCAGCCAAGAGCCTGGCCCTGCTGACACCTACACTGTGGACTTCTGGTCTCCAGGACTGGGCAAGAATACACTGTGTTGTTTAAACCGTATGGTGCTTAGTTATGTGGCCCACGAAACCATCCTTGGCCTTCCCCCCTGACTTATGGGACAAGGACAGAATAGCAACACGTGGCTTTAGGGAAACACAGAGATCCCTAGAAGGGACCTTCTAAGTCTAAACTGGTTAGAAGGGTCCACCTGACTATAACAACTTGATTGTGTTTAAAGTCTCAGGAATTGCAAACATCCCTGCTAGGGGCAGCCCTCTGTTTCTGCTATAAGCATTAACAGCTCTCATGGAAAAGTGAGCAAGAGTGTGTAGCTAGGGACCCTAACAGGTGTCATGGGGCAGCTGCTCTGGCCTGCTCAGACAGGCTCTGTGTCTCACATGCTGGTAGCAGGAAGTAAGCCTGTCACACACTCAGGCCATCTCACAGAAGTCAGCTCTGGACCCATAGCAGCAAGCTGGGGACACAACGCATTTGCGGGAGCCAGGGAGAAGCAAAGCTCGGACGATGTGTGGATTGAGAAATTCCAAGGTGGCAGCTGGGCCTCATGAAGCCTATGAGGCCTCCTACCCTACCACCCTCTCAGAAGGCTAGGGCAGCAAGGTCGTGAGTCTGAGGCCAGCCTGGGCTACGTAGAGACCACGTCTCAAAAAACCAAAATAAGAAAGAAGCTCCGAGTTTATTTTAAAGGTTCTTAAGCTTGCTGGCCACCCAGACCATGCCTAGTGCAGCCTGGGTGACAGCCTCGTGGGCCACGATGTGCCACAGTCAGATAAGACCAGTCTTCTAGGCCACACGGAGGCAAGTGGTCCTGGTCTCTGGTGAGGAGCTCTGCAATAGTCTGTCTCTCACTAGACCCCCATGATATGAAGTACCCTATAAACAGCTTCTGTTTGCTGAGGAGGGTCTCACTCTGCTGCCCAAGCCAGTCTCAAACTCCTGAGCTCAAGCAAAGATCTCTCCTCAGCCTTCTGAGTAGTAAGATGTGTAGGTGTGTACATGTGTGTGTGTGCATACATGTGTATGTACATGCGTGTACATATGTATGCACACATGTGTATGCACATGTCTGTGTGTGGGCATGTGTGTGTGCACATGTGGGTATGTGAACATGTGTGCACATGTGGGTGTGGGGGTGTATTCAGATCTGTGAGTACAGGTGGCGATCACATAAACGTGTCTGCTTCAACACGTCTTCACCTTTTGAGATGGTTTCTCCCTGAACCCGGAGCTCACTGACTGAGCTGAGCTAGCTGGTTGGAGAGGTCTGGGAATGTTCCCAGCCCAGGGGTTCCACACGTGTGCAACCTTCCCCCCCCACCCCCGCCGCCCCAAGGCTGTGTGGGCTTTCCTTGTGGGCTCTAGGCCATCCACTCAGTCTCCTTGTTTGTGTAGTAAACACCTTCACTGAGCCGACTCCCCAGCCTTGCTTTGACAACCTTAAGAAAGATTCGTTACCCAACTTCCGGGTAAAAGGTCCCCAGGAGGGGCTTTTCCTAAGGATACAGAGGGTCTAAACTGAGCTAGGCCCAGATCTCCGCCAGGTTCACCACGCTCCCTGAACCTCCCAGAATTCACCCTGCTCTGTTCATACCACAGAGGGACAGGGCTGTCGTGGGCAGCCCGTTGTGTCCAGGCATTGTCCTCACATTCTACTTCCTTCACTGCAAAAATAACCCTGCATGAAGGACAGCGATGTGCCCAAATTACAGATGTGGAAACTGAGGTGTCTGAAAGTGCGGGCCTGTGCCAGGTACTGAGGTGACACAGAACAGGCTCTGCTAGGACACCGAGACTAGCACACTGCCCCCACAGGTTCTGACACACCATGGGGACGCCTCAGAAGCAGCTGCCACCAGGGGCCGACCAAAGGCCATACAAGTGGCCAGCTCAGCTGTGGCCAAGCTGTGGCTCACAGGCACTGTTTCAGTCCCTCTCCCAGGCCGACATTCTCCGGGCTGGCTGCTCTTCACTACTGGCCTCCACAGGCACAGCTGTGACAGCTGAGGAGGGTTTGTCCCTTGGCTCCTGCTGCTGCTGGGCTGGGGGAGGGGCCTGGCAGTCAGTACTGATGTACACTAGGGTCTTTCCTCCCCAGCGAGGCCGAGCCTGCAGCTCAATACAACAGAAACTTGCCCTCTGCCAGCACTACAGGTCACCAGTTCAAACAGGCAGGCCAGCAGGGCTCCAACCCTCTGAAGCCCCTGGGGGAACGGTCTCTGCCGGACCCTGGTGGTAACTTCTGAGTCCTGTAGCCTCTCCTCCCGGATGTCATGGGATGTTTTCCTCGTGTGCTTCTGTGACCATATACCAGCCACCAGATAAAGGTCTACCCTCAGCCCATATGGCACAATCCTGAGAATGTTGGCAAAGACTTTGTTTCCAAAGTAAAATCACATTCCCAACTTGAAAGTATCTTGTGCTATTGCAATTCAGTCAACAGCAAGGCACATGAAACCCGACAGGTCTAGGAGCCGCTCACAGACACCCCTAGCTCAGACAAGGCCCTTCCTCGGCACAAGAGGCTGAGCTGATACACCACACTGGGCACAGCGGGCCTGAGTAGGGGTCTCTCTGCATGCTTCTGCTTCCGCCTACACCAACATAGTGAAGCTGTATCCCCACAATCTAAGCAATGCAGATGGTTCAAGCGACAAGACAGGACTGCTGTTTACGGAGCCCTTGGCTTAGAGAAGAGGGAAATCCCAAGCAATAGTGACTGTTGTGCTTCTGTATAATGTGACTCAGGGGTCCCCCACTTCACCCTGTCCCATCAGTCAGGGACTGATGGAGGTTAAAGCTGCCTCTCCTACTGGTCCCCTCACTCTGTCACTCATCAATGCCATCAGAAGTCAGTCATCCTTTGTGTTTGTCTTGAGTTCAACTCATAGTGCTGAGTCTACGCTGCTGCTGCTACCCAGGGCCAATTTGTTGAACGAACGAATGAATACAAATAGGTATTTCGAAGAGCGTTTTGGAGGAAGACAAAGTCAGGATGGTGAATTGAGTCCCGCCATCGAAGAATCCATTACCCAGAAGGAAGAACTGAGCCACTGCTCCATGGGTTAGCCTGTTAATCATGTGATCAGTGTTCTCCAGAGCAAGAGAGTATGCTGAAGGATCAGGCTAAGGCAGAAGAAAGACTGTCTGAGTGACTCTCTGAACAAATGAAGATGGCCAAAGAAAGTTCCAAGAGATGGAAAGGGAGGCACTGAGAGGGGAGGGTGGCCGAGTATGCCTTCAGAGGAACGCTGAAAACGTGACTCCAGGACAAGGGCGCAAGCAGAGAGAGCTGGGGACATGGCTAGAGCCTTGGCTCCCAGGAAAAATTGTCTCGTTGGTCATGAGAAGTCGAATTGGCTTAGCGCAGAAGGTCAACAAGGACACTGTGGAGTTTGGAGCTAGCTGGCCAGTGTGCATGCGGCAACAGTGGATGGAAGCTGATCAGCCCTCTGCAGCTTCGCTTTTTCCCGCTCAGCCACAATTCAAGTCCACAACTCTCCGGTAAAGCTGCCTGGGAGCCACCAATACTACCACAAATCCTCGGAGGGTATCTCACAGGGCAGCAGCCTGACTCGGGGGTCCTACCCTCTGAGTTTTCAATAGGAGGGAGTCCATCCCCCACTGGCTGCTTACACACTCATTAGGTCTCGATCATTTCGGCAGAGAAAGCTGACGTTCTCCCTGTACCATGCAGTTGGGTGCTAGGCAACAAAACAAGCAGGAGCATCTGGGAGGTATCTTGTCCCCTTCTATCTCAAGCCAGAACAACCAGGAAGTCCCGAGCCTTGTGGCCTCCCTGTACTGGAACAGCACCACTTCAGTGAAGAGCCCGAGGCCCCAGGTCCTCGCTCACGAGCTGACCACCCAGCAGGTCAGAAGACACCAGAAGTTTACTCAGCAGTGTCAGAAGATGTGAATCTGAAATGTAAGATCTGCAGAGAGATCCCATCCAGAAACAAACACCAGGCAGGGCTCCATTTGAGAGGTATAGTTCTTGTTCCATGTGGCTTTCTGCTGGCTTCAGTGCCACTGATGGACTGGACCCCATTCTCAGCTGTGACCCCCACAGACCCACCGTCCTCTCACATCCTGCTGCTCATCAGCCAAAGCGCGGTCCAGCCTCGACCATGCTCATCTGTTACTGTATCTTCAGTACGGAGATCGGCGAGTTCCCGGAAGATCCACTCGTGACAGGGAAGCTCACGTCTTAACTGTCGGCAGAAGGGAAGATTCTTGGATGCTTGGACAGCAGATAACTGAGACGAGCCTGGTGGAGACTGTCGAGAGGCAGCAACAACAGAGGCCGAAAGGCAGGGCTGGCAAAGGCCCAGAAGCCCACCCCAGCAGGTCTGCCCCACCCACGGAGCAGGACCGTCCCACCCACCCTTTGATCACTGGTTGGCCACTGATTGGTACACAGCATGTGTGCTTCCTGAAGGATTGGGAAAAACAGAACAGGGAGCAAAACCAGAGTATAAGAAGGAGACAGAATGTGTATTAAGTTCCACTTTTGAAGGTCATCACAGCAGGAAAGTAAAAGAGGGGAAGGAATTATTTTCTGAGAGGAAAATCAAGCTGCCTACCAGCTGCCTGGGCGTGACGGGCTCTTTCCTGATACCAGAGGCAGGAGGAATTCCCCTCATTAGACACGCCAAGGCTCCCCCATGCTTTCCCATGTTAACAACTAGTTAGGGCCAAGCTGCTCCGCCAAGATGGCCAGGCTGAACCACACCCGTGAATAAGGCCCCAAATTCGTGGGAGGAGCTGGCCCACACACCACTCACAGACTAAGCCAGAAGCAAAGCAGAGCTCTGGGCACCAACAGGAGCCCAGACAAACGGAGGACAAAGCACCCTGGGAACACCCGGTCTCAGCTGTGGCTGAGCATCTCAGCCGGACAGCTGGATATGGGGATTTACACTCACTCAGCACAGCCT